>VDFB02000007.1:80807007-80996957 GCA_007258455.2 Sequoia sempervirens
AGAGAGACCTGAGAGAGACAGAGGGGGGCCTTAAGAGGGAGAGAGAGAGAGAGAGTTGATCTAGGGAGAGATAGATAATTGAGAGGGAGAAAGGGAGGGAGAGAGGAAGTTCTAAGAGACTTGAGAGAGAGAGAGAGATGGGTGGGAGGAACCTAAGAGTGAGAGGGAGAGATAAACGTAGAGTTGAGATGGAGAGAGGGATGGAGAGACAAAGAGAGAGGGAGAGAGGGAGAGAGGGAGAGAGGGAGAGGGAGAGAGAGAGTTGAGAGGAAGAGTGTTTTCCCGTGTTGGGACGGGCTCTAGAATAAGAAGTGATACAACCATCAAACAAAACCATTACAACTCAATTCAACATTCATGCCATTAAAACCTTCAAGTTTAATAACATGTCATTAGATCATTCATGTAAAAGACCATAAAATCATCATGAATAAGAATCACTATCTTCCAATCATGGTACATAAACAAGAACATTATGCAACTTTCAAACAAAATCCTTAGAAGACATCAAGATACATGTTAATTAGATTGTTCATGTGAAATCTATACAATGATTATGATCAACAAATAAGTCATCAGTCAACCATGATGCATGAATAAACACTATATATACACACTATGTACATTAACAAACACTAAATTAATAGATTATTTAATATTTATTACTAAATTTTTGTCTCATCATTATACTATTAAATATTCATAAATTCAACACTAAAAATATCCATCCAACCAAATTCTTTATAAAATATCCATCCAACAAAATTATTTATAAAATATCCATCCAAGATCAATTTTTTTATAAATATAAGATCATTGTCTTAATAAAGTTTTGCGGCTCTCAGTTGCATCTATTTATTTCTTTGTGTTTTCCTCTTTAGATTGGTACTATCTCCTTTCCTCTAGCCATCGTTGATGCTCATCTAAGTCCACTTCCATGGACCTACACGCATCAACAACAATTTGCATTTTTGATGCAAAACACCTCAACAATGGGTGAACACATTCTTTGTTTTGAATAGTGTTAACTTGATCCTGAATGGTTCTAACATCCACATTGACTTGTTCTCGAAAGTGAGCACCATCGGGTGCAGGTGGTGGAGGTGGGGGTTTCGAGGTGGAGTGGGTTGAGGTGGAGTGGTTGGAGCTGGAGGGCGTGGATCCATGATTTAGATATAAATGAACCTACATTAAATTTGTAATTGAAAAATGTAAGATACATGTTTAAAATCCCCTTAAACCATTGAATATAAATGACTTAATTGAATACAAATGAAAAAATGTGTAAAGCTCATTTATGTCTAATGCGTGTAAATGGAAAACAAATAATTGTTAAAGTGATGTGAAATCTCATTGAAAAATACATTAAATATTTACCTTTTTGCAATGTGGAAGTGTTAAGCTCCAAATTGATTCAACAAAGGTGGAAATGTTACACTCCAAATTGCCAATACTAAGTGAATCTATATACATAGTTAGTAATGGTTAAAGAAAATTTGTCCCTGTGGCCATAGGGAAATGGGAAAAGTTAATGGGTAATAATCGATGGGTTGTACGGGAGGCCATCATTTGTATATGATTCAATATAATAGCCTCCTGCATAGCACATTGATTATTACCCATTCACTTAGCCCATTTCCCTATGGTTGCAGGGACAAGTTTTGTTTGGTCAGTACTAACAATGGATCTAGATTCACCAAGAATTAGAAATTTAGAGCACTTCCAACAAGGATCCTTTCTATTTTGAGAGCTGAGGAGAGTCAAAACAATTAATAAATTAATAAAAAACAAATTGTTTGGCAAAGAAATACTAATTTAAAAATAAGAAACAAAGCAAGAATTTAAGAAACATGAAAATAAGTGATAAAGAATAATGAAAAATAGACAAGAATGTAAAACAGTTTAAAAAAATGGAGAAAGGAAGTAATGAAAGTTCTATTTTATGTTTGTTTAGTATGCTAGGTTCAATTTTATGTTTTTTTCTAGTAATAAAGGTTCCATTTTTTTGTTTGATGTTTTTTTTTGTTTTTCACTAACTAGGGTTTCAAATTTTTTGTAACTTTAAATAGAAATGAAAAAATTCAAAAAATCTACAAAGAATGCAAAAAAAATCTTAAATTTATCACTAATTAGCAAAAAAAATTGAAAAAATGCAAAACAACATACCTGGAGGTCGCTGGAGGTCATTGCTCGATTGTTGTGTTGCCCAAATGAGGATTAGTTTGTGAAAATGAGGAAGAATTCGTGTTATAAAGTCCTCAAAGAAACGGATATCATTTTGTAAAAGTATATTATATTCCCATGTAGCTTCAATTAATTGGATAAAAAATAGATATCCGTTTATTATATCATAAATTTATTGTATATATATAATATATTATATATTATATAATATATTTTATTATATAAATTATACAATATATATTGTATATTATATATTATACATCATATAATATATGTTATATATTATATTTAATTTACATTGTCTCCATTTGAAAACGAGAGAACAAAACAGATATCCACTAAAATGGATATCTGTTATGCAACACCATATTGATTTTTCACGGGGCATCAATATCCAAAGGAGTTAGTAATAGATATATGTTGGGAATGGATATCCATCTTTTTAATTATAAATTTATTACATATAAATATACTATATATTATATATAAAATATACTATAGTATATATTATATATAAAATATACTATAGTATATATTATATATAAAATATACTATAGTATATATTATATATAATATATACTATAGTATATATTATATATAATATATACTATAATATATATTATTTATATTCAAGATATATTGTATATATATTAAATATATTATATAATATATTCAATACATTGTATCCCTTTGAAGCCTCCATCTCCCTTCTAGATATATTGTTTAGGGTTTAGGGAGAGAGGGAGAGAGTGGGTGGGAGAGTGGGAGAGAGGGTGGGAGAGTGTGAGAGGGTGGGAGAGAGGGTGAGAGAGAGTGGGAGAGGGTGGGGGAGGGTGCGCGAGTGGGTGGGAGAGC
Source organism: Sequoia sempervirens (assembly GCA_007258455.2). Classification (NCBI taxonomy): domain Eukaryota; kingdom Viridiplantae; phylum Streptophyta; class Pinopsida; order Cupressales; family Cupressaceae; genus Sequoia; species Sequoia sempervirens. Next base: position 80,810,047 of record VDFB02000007.1, read on the forward strand.
GTGGGAGAGTGGGGGACAGTGGGGGAGAGAGTGGGAAACAAATAGAGAGTGGGTGTAGGGCTTATAGAATGGGATACACATTGAGTGGGAGAGAGGGTGGGAGAGGGTGGAGGAGAGTGGGAGAGAGGGTGGGAGAGGATGGGAGAGAGTTGGAGAGTGGGAGAGAGTGGGAGAGAGTGGGGGAGTGGGTGGGAGAGGAATTGAAAGAGGGTTGGAGAGTGGGAGAGAGTGTAGAGAGGGTGAGAGATTGGGAGAGAGTGGGAGAGAGTGAGAGAGAAAGGTGGGAGAGGGTGGGAGAGAGTGGGTGGGAGAGGGTGAGAGAGAGGGAGTGGGAGGAGAGGTTAGGAGAAGTGGGAGAGAGAGAGTGGGAGAGTGGGAGAGAGAGTGGGAGAGAGGGTGGGGAGAGTGCAGGAGAGGTGGGAGAAGGTGGGAGAGAGTGGGAGTGGGAGAGAAATAGAGAGTGGGTGCTTAGGGTTTATAGAATGGGATACACACATTGAGTGGGAGAGAAATTAGGAGAGGGTGGGAGAGGGTAGAGAGAGATTTGGAGAGTGGGAGAGAGTGGGAGAGGAAGGGGAGTGTGAGAGAGTGGTCATAGGAGAGGGTGAATGAGAGAAGTGGGAGAGAGGGTGAAAAGGAAGGAAGTGGCAGTTAGAGAATGAGGAAAGGAAGTGTAAAGGGGTGGGAGAGGGTAGAAGAGTGGGAGGAGAGTCCTGGGAGAGAGGTGGGAGAGTAGGAGAGAATTAATGGGAGGGGAGAGAGGGAGGTGGGAGAGAGGGTGGGAGAAATTAGGAGAGGGCAATAGAGTGAGGGAGTGTAGAGAGTTAAGGAGAGGGTGCTTGAGAAGAGGTAGCAAAAAGAGAGTGGGAGAGAGTAGGAGAGGGTGGAAGAGAGTGGGAGAGAGGGTGGGAGAGGGTGCGAGAGAGTTGGAGAGTGAGAGAGAGTGGGAGAGCATGGGAGAGAGGGTGGCAGAGGGTGGCAGAGAGTGGCAGAGAGTGGGAGAGAAATAGAGAGTGGGTGTAGGGTTTATAGAATGGGATACTATATATTATTTATTTATTATATTAAATATATTAATATAATATTAATATATAGTATATATATTAATATATATAATAATATATGAATATATATTATATATTAATACATAATAAATATTAATATATAATAAATATATATCATATGTCAAAAGAAATCATAATTCTTAAAGTTCAAATAACGGATATTCGTTTATTTTGAATATCCGTTATTGTCAGATATCTATTATTTCGAGTATTTCAACGGTCCCTACATTCTTTTTGTCATGAAAATCTTGTGTTTTTTGTCTGCATCAAATGAAATTTAGCTTTTCAAATATTCTCTTACACTTTTTGTAGAATTCAAATCATTTTTTTGTTTTTTTTTGTTTGTGCAATGGGGAGCAATAGTTGACATAAGAGAAAAGGTAAAAGGAAACTTACAGCAGATCAAATTGAAGCATATAGAGAAAAAGATAGAGAAAGTCATAGGAAAAGAAGACAAGGTATGCAAAATATTCAAATTGAAGTTTCTTCTGAACCATTGAATGTTAATTCAAGTGAAGATGAAATAGGAATTGAAAATATTGAACATCATATTCAAATTGAAAATGAAAACATTGAAATTGAAAATGTGCAAATTGAAAATGAAAATGTGAACATTGAGAATGAAAATGTTATTCAAAATGAAATTGTTATTGAAAATGTTGAAAATGAAATTGTTTTTGACAATGAAAATGTTGTTCAAAATGAAATTGTAATTGATAATGTTGAAAATGAAAATGTGGTTGAAAAGTAAAATGTTGAAAATGAACCTTATGCAGCACCTAATTACAAAAGAACCCCTAAATGGTTGGTTGAAATAGATGAGAACATAATTGATAATCTTCAAGGAAAAAGATCACAATGAACGGTTCGTTTGTGGGCTATGAAATTGTTCAATGAATTCTTTTCCAATAAGACATTAACCGAACAATGCCAAATTTTTGTGCAATTACTTAAGATTTACAAAATGAGATCATTATTAAAAAAATTGAAAGTTTGTCTCACAAAAAAATTGGGAAAAAATAGTCTTATTGTAAAAAATATTTTTAATGCTCTAACCTGTATTGGAAAGACTAGTAAGGAAAAAGATAAAAGGGTTGCTCGAAGAGTGATCACAACCTCACTAGTAAGCCATCATTTGAAAAATGCTCATTTAATGAGACAAACTTGTATTGATTTTAACTTAAATTGTAAAACATTGAATAGAGCACTATCAAGAAGAGGAAGACTCGATAGTGCTCTTCAAAATGATACGTGGGCTTTTAGTGGGCTGCTTCCACGTGTTCATAAAAAGCTAACCGATAATGTAAAGATGCAAATTGAACAATATTGGAATTCTCACTCTAGAGTATCACCGAACGTAAATAATGTTTTAAAGTTACGAATTGGCAATAGAGATTGTACACCGCATCCTAAACATTTTTTTGGAGTGTAGCCAAATAATTTTGTACAAACAATTTTGTCAAGAACATCCACATTTGCAAATCTTGCAAAGGACTTTTGAGTCTTGCAAACCATTTTATTGTGTTCCTATTAAGGTTCATAATACATGTTGTAAATACCATGTTGATTTTTCCATGTATCATGAATTGTTATGCCATATTCATTCTACTATGCATACTAATGAAAATTTGTAGGAGGGTCATGCAGTGCAACTTCCCAAGTCATCCAGGGAGTTGTTAGATTCATTTTTATGCATTAGAGGTGATGGTTTCTTATTTTATAAAAATGATTGTTTAAATGAAACGTGTTTGCATTGTGGTGGTTTATTGAAGTTTGTAACATGCTTTCATGAGCGCAGTGATCATGATTTTGGCAACAAAATTGTTGATAAAAACAAATATGATACAATGAAATACACATTGAAGAGTGGAGATGAGGGTTCTAGATGCGAGTTGGTTGCAAGAGAGGTAAGTATTGCTGATTTTATTTCAGATTTTAAGAAAAATATTTTCTATAAGTATGCAAGGCATAGCCACAAGTCACAGTGGTTGGATCAGCAATTCAGGATGTGTAAGGACTCTTTCCCCATTGGAACTATAGTATATGTTGTTGATTTTTCTGAAAATTACACATTGCAACCACAAAATGAAGTTCAATCACAATATTATAATTCTATTCAAATTGTTATTTTTGTCCACATAACATATAGGAATTCCCTTGATAGTACAGAAGAGGACAATAAGATAATCAAGGAGTACCATTTTTACATGAGTGATGATAGATCTCATTCATCCAAGTTTGCATAACATTGTTTTGAAAACTTTTTTGAGTTCTTGCAGGAAAAAGGAATTGCAATGGTTCAACATTTGATTTGGTCATATAACTACACAAGGCAATTCGAGAATGCTCGCATGTTTTATTGGTTGAGCAGGATGCATATAGAGAGGGGTGTACCACATATTTGGAGTGTTTTTGAAGCTGGGCATGGAAAAGGTGAGCATGATGGTGCAGGTTCATGTGTGAAGAGAGCTTTGGTTAAGGAACAAATGAAGATTAGAGGTGGTGCAACATTCAGTGATGCACATTCTATTGTGGATTGGTGTACTTATACACTATCACAAGGAGGGACACTTGATTCACAAGTCAGTAGGTTCTTTTGGTTGGTTGAGGAGGGCATAGTGGGAGACAGAATGGGATGTCAAACAATTAGAGATTCTTCAAAGATGCATTTAGTTTGAAGCTCAAATGAGTGTGCATGGACCATATGGACACGAGAGATGGCTTGTTTTTGTCAGAATTGTATTCAATGTGATTGGGATCAGTGCAAGTCAAGTGAATGGGTAGATACATGGATTCCACAATACCTAACCCCTTTATCTATAGCACAATCCTCATTACAAGATGTAATGGAAAGTTCATTTGACTACAATCATCTTTCAGATCTTGTATAGCTAGGACATGTCTATGCAGTTGTAGCACCGCAAGGGAATGAAGAGGGATCAAACTATTGGTTGGCACGATGTGTACAGGGAAAGAAAAAGCTAACACAACCGATGATAGATGATGATGGATTCATGTGTCCTACAAGTTTAGTTTTTGTTTCTCAAACTCAGTTGCATTACCATTTCACCATCGTTTAGGTTGTTTACAATAATATAGATTTGTTATTCTAAGTATATTTAGATGTTGATAAAAAAGTTATGATCACACAAGTTTAGTTGTTGTTTTCAGAACTTGGTTGCGAACATATATGATTAGAAAGAATGTTGTACCTACATTTGAAGACTATGAGAAACACAAAACCATTTTGATGTATTCGCACTTTGTTATAGCAAAAAATGTTAAGTTATTGAGACATCATGCTAGACCAAAAACAAAAAAACTATGGACAAGTAGTAGTGCCGATCATGAAGCATTACTGGAAACTTTGAAGGTAAGAGATGACCCTACAAGGACACTTGAGTAGCAGATCATTTGTTGTATGGGAAAGGTATGATATTATTCATCACATTTTGATATTGTTTATCTACTAAGGTTCATTATTTAGGTTGTTTAGAATAGTATAGATTGGTTATTCTAAGCATCTTTTATAGTTTGAATTACCAATTCATCATCATTTAGGTTGTTTAGAATAATATAGATTTGTTAGTCTAAGCATCTTTTCTATTGTGACGATATACATATCTCATTTGAAGTATATTGCAATGTTCCTAACACGATATATCATGGACTTGTTGTAACAATAGCCAACTCTAATCGTTTGGGAGAGGTATGCGACATATTAGAATAATATAGATTGGTTATTCTAAGCATCTTTTATAGTTTGCAATACCATTTCATCATCATTTAGGTTGTTTAGATAATATAGATTTGTTAGTCTAAGCATCTTTTCTATTATGACAATATAGATTTCTCATTTGAAGTATATTGTGATGTTCTTAGCATGGTAGATCATTGACTTGCTACAACAATAGCCAGCTCTGATCCTTTGGGAGAGGTATGTGAGAGATTAGAATAATATAGATTGGTTATTCTAAACATCTTTTATAGTTTGCATTACCATTTCATCATCAATTAGGTCATTTAGAATAATATAGATTTGTTATTCTAAGCATCTTTTCTATTGTATGTATTTTGATTGCTACCTTAATGGTTTTTATAGGTGGTTCACTCCAGAACGTCAACATGCTACTCTTGTGGAAGAGTGTGTTGACCACAAAGGCAATGTGAGCTTTATTTCCTTCCCCTACTAGGAAATGACTATGTATTAGGGTCGTTTGTTGTATGTCTACGTGGCATTTTGTAAATCCTATATTTGATAGAAATTATTGAATGATAATATCATGCATATTATGTACACTTTACGTGTATTCAAGTGTATACTTTACAACTTATGTGTATACTTTGTCGCTTATGAGTATTGCAATGTATACTTTACGACTTAGATGTTTTAAAGTGTATACTTTCTATTCATGTGTGTAGTTCACGACTTAAGTGTATTTGAGTAAATGAATCACTTTTTCACTTACTGACAAGGAACAAAAAAAACCCTAAACCCCTTTGCACCTTTACATCGCATCCATCTGACCCTTTTTCCATCAATTGAAAACTCATCACCGCGGGAAAATGCATCTGAGATAGAAAAAATAGAGAAAGGTTATTGTAGAGGATCTCAACATGATCCCATAGCCTCAGACAAAGAGTCTGTATGTATCACGGTTTTTGAGAAATAGAGATTCAAAGATTACTTCATTTTAGCACTTTGGACTCTTAAGGGAAATCGTTGGTCCAATGTAGCTCGGAGTGATTCAGCGTATTTGGGTACAAAAGAGGACCATCCCTACCATAAACATACCCATCTAGACGTGTTGGAATAGTCTATTTGGTCCTATGAGTTGTAGAACAAGAGTTGCACCACTTTGCAACTTTACACTGCTTGCATCTGACAACTTTTTCCTCAACTGAAAACGGGAAAACACCTCCGAGATAGCAAAAAATGAGAGAGGTTATTCTAGAGGGTCTCAACATGATCTCATAGCCTTAGACAAAGATTCTATAGCCATCATGGTTTCTGAGAAATAGTCTTTCAAAGATTGTTATTTTTTAGCACTTTGGACTCTTAATGGAAATCGTCGGTCCAATGTAGCTTAGAGTGATTCGTTGTATTTGGGTGCAAAAGAGGACCATCCCTAGCGTAAATGTACCCATCCAGACGTGTTGGAATAGTCCATTTGGTCCTACAAGTTGCAGAATGAAATTTGCACCACTTTGCAACATTACACTGCTTGCATTTGACAACTTTTTCCTCAACTGAAAACTCGTCACCGCGGAAAAATTCCTCTGAGATAGCAAAAAATAAGAGAGGTTATTGTAGAGGGTCTCAACACGATCCCATAGCCTTAGATGGAGATTCTATAGGCATCACGTTTTTTGAGAAATAGATATTCAAATATTATTGTCTTTTACCACTTTGGACTCTTAAGGGAAATCGTCAGTCCAATGTAGTTCGGAGTGATTCTGCATATTTGGGTGAAAAATAGGACCATCCTTAGCATAATCGTACCCATCTATATGTGTTGGAACAATTTTTTTGGTCCTATGAGTTGCAGAACGAAAGTTGCACCACTTTGCAACTTTACACTACCTTCATCTGACAACTTTTTCCTCAACTAAAAACTCGTCACCGAGGGAAAATGCCTCCGAGATAGCAAAAACTGAGAGAGGTTATTGTAGAGGGTCTCAACATGATCACATAGCCTTAGAAAAAGTGTCCATAGGCATCCCGATTTCTGAGAAATATCCCTTCAAAGATTGCTACATTTTAGCGCTTTAGACTCTTAAGGGAAATCGTCGGTCCAATGTAACTCAAAGTGATTTGACATATTTGGGTGCAAAAGAGGACCATCCCTAAAGTAAACGTACCCATCCGGACGTGTTGGAACAATTTTTTTGGTTCTACGAGTTGCAGAATGAAAGTTGCACCACTTTGCAACTTTACACTACTTGCATTTGACAACCTTTTCCTCAACTGAAAACTCATCACCACGGGAAAATGCCTTCAAGATAGAAAAAACCGAGAGAGGTTATTGTAGAGGGTCTCAACATGATCCCATAGCCTCAGACAGAGAGTCTATAGGTGTCATGGTTTATGAGAAATATCCCTTCAAAGAATTTTTTCTTTTAGCACTTTGGACTCTTAAGGTAAATCGTCAGTCCAATGTAGCTCAGAGTGATTCAGAGTATTTTGGGTGCAAAAGAGGACCATCCCTAGCGTAAACATACTCATCTGAACGTGTTGGAACAGTCTGTTTGGTCCTACGAGTTGCAGAACAAAAGTTGCACCACTTTGCAACTTTACGCTGCTTACATCTGATAACTTTTTCCTCAACTAAAAACTCATCACCATGGGAAATTCCTCTGAGATAGAAAAAACCGAGATAGGTTATTGTAGAGGGTCTCAACACAATCCCATAGCCTCAGACGGAGAGTTTGTAGGCATCATGGTTTCCAAGAAATAGAGATTCAAAGATTATTGTCTTTTAGCACTTTGGACTCTTAAGGGAAATTGTAGGTCCAATGTAGCTCGGAGTGATTCGATGTATTTGGGTGCAAAAGAGAACCATCCCTATAGTAAAATTACCCATCCAGACATGTTGGAACAGTCTATTTGGTCCTACAAATTGCAGAACGAAAGTTTCACCACTTTGCAACTTTACACTGCTTGTCAAAATTGCAACTTATTGTTAAATGATGGAAGTTCAAGAGTCATCTTGTTGTAGTTCATTGGAAAATAGTTGGAATTTGTTTTTCCATGGCCCAATTAGGTAGGAATTAGATGTTAGAAGGGTTTGGGAGAGCAGGGGAGGTCAATCGAGGTTTGGGTATGATGCCCCAGATGCGAAAAGTGTGGTTTTTGAGTGAAATTAGGAGGTTTAAGGGTGTTAGTGATTGAAATATGTTGGGGTAGAAATTTCTAAAGGTGTATTAAGCATATGCAAACTTCTATAAACATTTTTGAGGTGTTGTTTGAGTGAGATAAGTGTGGAAATGCATACTTTCAATTAACCCCCTTATAATCTAGGCAAAATGAGGGTTACATGATTGAGTGACTTAGATGGTGTTTACAAGGATGATAGTTGTGGAATTTGGATGTTTATAGCCTGGTGAGATACTATTCAAAGGAATCCTGGAGGGGTAGCAATTTTAAAGAGGAGTTGTTTTGCAAATTTGGGCTAATTGGAGCCCTGTTCGACGTAATAGTTCAATTTCAGTGGGGTTCTTCCAAAACAAGCACATTAGGTTTTGAGATATGTTAAAGAGAATGGTAATGGGTGTCTTTCACAACCTTTTGTTTTGTGGGTTTGAGTTGATTTTGTGAAGATATTGATTCTTACTCAAGATGGTTTTATACCTTTTACATGTTATTATGCTTTAATGAACATTAACTGACATTGATTTTTATCCAGATGATTATATTAATTTCGAATGAACACTATAACATGAAATGCATTTCATTAAGTTGTAGCCACTTTTCATTAATTTTAACTTCTTTTGAAATCAAAATCAGCTGCACACTTCATTACATGAGTTTAAAAAACAAAATAATGTCAAATGTAAATTCATTCAACAGAGCTTGAAATCATGGGTATTCTCAAAATGAATGTTTGATAAAAATGTATTGGTAGACATGTATGAAAAATGTGGTACAATAGAAAAGGAAATTCATTGTTTGAAAAATCTCCTCAAAGAAATAGATGGATTACCAATTGTAATTCATAAGTTCTATTAAAATGTTATTTCGTTAATCTATAACATACATTATCAATCATAACTTTAAACAATTCTAAGATAATTATACATTCCATTTTGAAAATTCAAAGTAGAAAGACATGAACACGAGGAAAAAATTAGACCAAATATCAATTCTTATATATCAAACTGAAGAATAATTGTGTTTGTGCATATACAAATTTGGCATATGCCTACTCAAAACAAGTTTTTCAATAAGTTTTACAAATTGTGGCATATATGTCAACTCAAGAACTATCAAACCATAAGTACATGTCAATCTATATCATATCCTAATCCTGTGTTGGACCATCAAAATCAAGCCTCCTCGAAGAAGTTAGATGCTTTGTAGTTTCCTGCACAATAACATTTCAAACCACAAATTAGATTATGTGAATGGTTGACAAGATAGAGTAGTAAATAGAAACTTATATACCATCATTTATAAATTACAAATTTAACATCAAAATTAGTATACATGTACTATATTATATCAATAATGCAATTCTTGTTTACCTCAAATCTTGCTATGTTTTTTGCAAGACGTTCTACATATGATTGTCCCTTAGGACGATCAGGAGTCCTCGTATAAAGTAATAGTTTGTCACCCGTCACAATGTTGAGTTGAACAGAGGACTATAGCAGATAAAATAAAAATGATACAAATTAAAATACAATTGTTGACAAATAATCATATCTACTAATCACATATCTACTCCTATCTAAACGTAAATGATCTACAATATAAAATAAACACATACCTGTTGTGATGAAATGACACTAGATGGGCTCATAGTGGATGGATCAACTAAGATGGTTTTTTGTATAAAAAATGACAAGAATGTAAATGCACATGCACATATAATTATAATGTTGACAATAAAAAAGATATACATGTGCAACTTCATCCAATGGGTCAGACTCAGTCAACAAGGTTGTATAAGAACCAAGTTGTTGCATAAAAAGAAAAGATTACATTAGACTATCAATATATGTAGTACATGTATTTAAACATAATAGATTTCAAAGATTAACATCTAAAATAACAATTTAAATTATTTACCGTGTACTGATTGTCTAAGGAAAATGAAATGGCAGTATGCATAGCCTGCTACACTTTTGGCAACTGCTCCTTTGTCAACAACTGTTAAAGATTCCAGCACATAAACATATATTAGTACAAATATCCTTCATAAAATATGAAAGAATTTACATAAAACACACTATGAAATTGCTTTAATACTTACCGGTCCTCCCATATCATCCATGGCAGTCGATGTCTCTCTTGCAAATGCTCCACTTTGTGCTCTATCAACTCCTACATCTAGCATATCATGAACCTCAAAGTCAGATGTGTCTATGGGAGCCTCAGTGGACCATTAGAGAGTATCGAAACATAAATTGTTGCACATCATGCAACGATGAGGCACACAAATATGTCCCAAAGAGGACGATGTACTAGTGGGAACTGATGGTTTTGTACCAATGGGAGCTGTTGCAGCAGGTGCACCACCATCATGTTGGGATGTATTAGGTGCAACACCACCGTGATGGGATGCACCGTCAAATGGTTGCACAACATGATGGCTCTGCCTCACCAAATGATCACTCAACGAATGTAATGCATAAATTCTCAAAGTCTTTGCATCTACAACAATCTCAAGGTAAGGTAGTGGAGTTGGAGCAACAATAGGTGGAGGAGGACAAACTGGGGTGACTTGGCGTGCCCTAGGTCTATCTTGTGGCATCCCTCTACCAACACCCTGGAAATCTCGCATGTCAAAGTAATTGACATGTTTCCCTAGCACAAACTCAACATATAATTTTTGGAGAAAATATTGAGGGACATCAAGATTGTTGTTGGGTGGTTTATTGAAAACCATCCACCAACGTCTCTAAAAATTATCTAATATTCCTCTATGGGTGCACCATTTAATTGAAAATTTTGGTTTTCGCACATTAACAGGTTGTCCAATTCTCTAATCTATGAATGACTGGGCTAATTGGGATTTTTCAATATCAAGAGCCTTCACCTCATCATACAATAACCCATCAGCATAAAATTGTCTTTGTTGCTCTCGCCACTGTGCAAATCTATTATGTTGAGCTGCCAAAGTTTGAACATTTACAATGATTGTTTCCAAAGTGTTTTTCATATCTGATAGTTCATCGATTGTCTCATAGATTTGACATACTTTTCTCAATTAATCTATTTTTTTATGAATAGACTCGCGTATTGTTGGCACATTTTCATTCAGAAACAATAGTTGCGGTGGAGGATTTGGAGGGTATTCATTTTCTGCAAGATTATGGTTTTCATTTTGTACTAGAGGGTTTTCATTTTGTGCATTTCATTTTGATCCATTTTTAACCTATTAATTGATAAAAAAAAATTAAAATTAACAATGGTTTTAATCTAATAAAAAATCTATGAAATATACCCTATTTTTTACTAAAATTCAAAAAAAAAAGCAAAATGAATATAAAATGAAAAAATCAAACATACCTTACAAATTTGATGATTTTTTTGGTAATTTGACCTCTCCCAAAAGGATATTTGAGATGCACTTTAAAAACCCATGCGTACGCACTGTAGAAATATAGCTCTTAGATTTTTTTTGGTTTGTTTATATCGCAAGAAACATATATTTGTTTCCTGATTTACAGCCTTTTTAAACAAATGGTCAGGTTCGGGACTTGACCATGGTGGTTTTTTTGAAATATCTATTATTTAATATAATATATATATTATATATTATATATATTAGAATAATATCAATATAATATAATATTATAATATTATATTATAATATATGTATTATATTATAATATATAATAATACATATATTATATTATAATATAATATAATATTATATAATATGACCTCTCGGGGTATTTTTTAAATTATAACACAATGAATGGATATTCGTTTCATAATGGATATCTATTCTATAGACCCGACCATATTTAACTGTGCATGATTTTTTTGAAATATTTCATATTTAATATAATATATATTATATTATAGTATAATATATATTATATTATATATATATATTACATTTTTTTTGTACTAATGATAGGATATGCACAGAAGAAGGTGCTTACAATAGATACAGCAAAACTGATCAGTCATAAAGAATAAAAAGATAGGTCAACTTGACTAAACAAATCCAAGAATCTACGCATGAAGGAATGTGTAACTATGGGTTAAATTTAGGATTAATTAAAGGTTGTTAGTAAATCAATGAAGACAATAAAACCCAAAGTAATTACAAAACACAAAGGAAGTAAACAACAAATGATTATACCTGTAAACCGTGGAGACTTCCATGATTCATTTTTGTAACACCTTCTAGCTTGTTGGCTGATGTGTTGTCCTTAGATTTGACGTGCGAGCAATCTGAAAATACAAATCTAAGTCCTACACCAAGCTTTGAAGGATTTGATCAATGCCTAAATGCCTATGCCTAAATATGCCAAGACTAAATGAAGTAAGATGACAAATATTGCATGTCTAATGTGTAATATCTAATGCGTAATGTATAAAAATATTGCCTAATGCAAAAATGAGAGGAAAATGGCATTTTATAGAAAATGCCATTTTGAATGGACGGGTGAGATTGATTTCCGACTAAGACCTAAAATGAGAGGCTTGGATTAAATCTGAGAATCCCTAATTAGGTTTAGGGCAAAGTTATCAATCGAGCGGTCAAGATGTCATCTCAAAGAATCAAATCGGCGGTGGAGAATAAATGAGGAAATTAATTCGAAAATAAAGATTTTCAAAAATGAAGAAGATAAAGAGTGGACTGAAGATCAGTTTTGGAAAGATCAAGAACCTACCCGATCACCTGACTTCCAGAGGAAAGTTACCAATTGGAATTAAATTAATTCCAAATGTGACTTTTGTGAAATAATAAATAATTGATTTTCCAATTATTTACCAAAGTGAGCTAACAGTTAAGAATGAGATGACATTTTAAATAATTTAATTTATTTAAAATGAGAGGAATATCAAATTTGGAAATTAAATAATTAAATTTAATTATTTAATTTAGCAAATAAGACCAATAATTAAATAAATTATTTAATTCATTTAATTGTGAAAGTTAGTGACATATTAAATAAATAAATGTAATTTATTTATTTCATAATCAGGAAGAAATAAATGCAGAAAGGTAATTAAATAAATTAAGAAATTTATTTAATTAAGGGAAGACCTAGACCATTAATGATGTATTTAATAAATAAATATATTTTATTTATTTAATAATCATGAAGAGTAAAAGGACACGAATTAATTGAATAATTATGAATTATTTAATCAATAGTCGAATGTGGCCCAAGGACATAATTAAATGTCATAATTATGCTAGGACGAAAGTGGTTAAAATAGTGCTCGCATGCCTAGGTCATTTTTAGGTGTCTACATTTTGCCCCTCTTTGTCATAATGTCGCGTGTCACATTGTGACAAAGAAAACAAGTCATAGATATGCCCCAGTGAAGGTATGGAGTATCAATGCCCCCTCGGGAAATTTTTCAAATTTTGGGTCGACAGCAGAAAAATTTGTAGAGGGTCCCAATAAGTCAATTCCATGACTATAAAAACAATGGCGCAGTCGGTTTTGGATTCTGACATGTTTAAGACAGCCTACGGGGTGGTCAAACTTGGTCAAATGAGCCTCTAGTAATAACCCACCTGAGAAAATGTCATTTTGACCTTATAAATAGGTTGACAAAGGGGTAAAATTCAATTCATTTCCACTATTTACCTTGTGAATTTCAAGAGCTCAAAGCGAAAAGGAGCGCAGCGAGCATGGTGATTCCAGTCACAGAGCATCGCGGGGAGATTATGTGGACATTCAGGCAGCCAGAGGGCTCAGAGCCAACGGTATGTACCCCTGTCCCACTTTGTAATTTTTTTGTTTTGCGTGTCATAATTAGGTTTCTAAGGCAAATAACGAATGCGCCGCAACGCATATGCGTTTGCGTTCGACGCATTCACCTTCGTGTTCAACGCATATGATGCGCCGCGATGCAAGTGCAACTAGGAATTAAAGTAGAATGGTTATCTGCGCCGCATTTGTCAAAACCTATGACGCACTCGTGTTTTCAAGTCGCATTTGAATGTTTGAATGCCGCAATCATAAATTTGCAATGCATTTTCCAGTTTGATCCATGCAATTGTGATTATGCGACGCATTTGATTTTCTATGACGCAAGTGTTAAATTTTGTGACGCAAACATGAACATGCAATGCATTTGACATAACAAACGACCCATTTGCCATCTTGGACCACATTTGATGTTTGGAACGACGCAAGTGACGTTTTGAGATGCAATTGCTTTATTGCGACGCATTTGCCTTTGACTTTGACCAAAGCCATTTTTTTGATATTTGTGTAACCTTAGATGCTTTTGATAAAAAAGGTACTAACACGCTGTTCGACTTTTTGCAGAGGCAGCTTGCCCCGATTTACACACGAGAGAGCAGATCGACAACATTTCGGTTTGCTGACCAGTTGAGCCCGCGAGAGCTGTGCTGGTTGATGCGACTGGGTTTGTTCTATGTTGCTTATATGCCCGCCATTCGAGCGAATAGGGGATTATTGATTGCGCTATGCGAGTGTTGGCATTCAAAGACCTGCTCCTTCCACCTGCCGACAGGTGAGGCCACTATTACCCTGGAGGATGTCTATCAAATTTTGCGAGTGTCGATCCGAGGGGAGCGGATCGTCTACGACCCTCGCCATGGCGAGTAGACTTTCCAAGCGTACTACCAAGATCAAGGTGCAGGACTAGGCATCCAGGGATATGAGATCAGATGGGAGTTCATGGCCGAGCACTATGCTCATTTTGATGTGTTCCTTGCGACTTTGATTGGAGGTATTTTGATTCTCGACCGTCAAGGACACGAATTCCCTATTAGCTGGGGAGACGTCTTGGTTGGGATGAGGCGTGATAGGACAGTTTATGCCTAGGGACTATGTTTACTGGGGACACTCTATCATCAGTTGCACGATGTTGCGTACAGGAGGGCAGAGAGTATCTTCTGTGGGACTACTCTGATGATGATTTGGGCTTGGGAGCACATAGCCATATTTCATCCACCGATTGACAGACCACAGTTGGCCGAGGGGATGCCCTATGCCTATTGCTACGCAGGTGCTTTACATCAGACCCGGATGGGTGAGACCGGTTGGTGGCGGCACAGGATTGACACGATGGTGTCTTTTATCTGGAGACTATACAGAGACTGCGAGCAGTGGGATGATGAGGATGACCACTTGAGCCTTTGCAGACAGTACAGATATTTGATTGGGAGGACCATGCAGACCTCACTGATTATCGAGATGTATTTGCCGCAGCATGTCCTGAGGCAGTTCGGAGAGCAGCAGGGTGTACCTGCTGAGATAGATGAGCATGCTCGGTCGTCTAGAGAGTATGCTTGGGGACCAGCCATTCCTGTGGTCTTCGCAGAGCAGCAGATTGATGGGCTAGGAGCCCAGCCATGGGGATGGAGGGGAGGAGTAGCCGATCTCGAGACTATAGCAGACTATGACTTATGGTGGCAGGCACATAGACCAGTGCCATTAACAGATCCTGAAGGGCCAGCACCTATGGACAGGTGGTCAGTGATACCTTGTGTGCCGAGGGCCAGACAGGGAGGCAGAGGCGGTGACAGGGGCAGAGGCCAGGGGAGGGATGGAGGTCAGGATGGAGATAGAGGCAGGGATGGAGACAGAGGAAGAGACAGAGGCAGGGGTGGAGATGATGGCAGAGACGGCCGGAGGCGGCGGCGAGATGGTCAAAGACAGGGCCAGAGGGTGTGCCCACGTGTGGCAAGGGTAGCATTAGATGATATCCCTGAGGTTAGCGAGGAGGGGGAGAGAGCAGCCCAGACATGAGGGAGAGGGTGAGGAGAGACAGGAGGAGGGGGTGGAGGTGGGGAGACAGGAGGAGGAGGCGGATGTGGAGAGACATGAGGCGGAGGAGGCGAATGTGGAGAGACATGAGGAGGCAGATGTGGAGAGACATGAGGAGGAGGCAGAAGTGGAGAGACATGAGGCAGAGGAGGAGATACATGAGGAGGATGTGGCCGTGGCAGAGGATGTGGCAATGGCAGAGGATGTGGCAGACGATGATGATGATGAGGATGATGCCATTGACGAGGCAGAGAGATTACTCAGATTCAGGATGGTGGAGGGAGAGGAGGAGATACTGTCCTCCTCGGGATTGCCACGACAGACCAGATGGTGGCCAATTTATAGCAGAGACTGGATGAGAGCATGGCCCAGGTCAGATCATCGCAGTCAGAGCTAGAGGTAGCTTGGGTAGAGTGAGATCAGGCAGTGATCTGCCAGCAGGACTCGACTCAGTGGTGTACACATTTTTTGGCATTATGCGCAGGACCTTCCAGATATCTGGCTTGTGAGCTAGCCAGGGTGAGAACGAGGCTAGGTCAGTACAGGACCCTATATGAGTAGGCAGTGCCACCTGAGCGACAGGATCCTACCTTGTCATGGTCATAGACGAGGACAGGTAGTGGCCACAGATCAGGCAGTACTAGTGGCAGCAAGAGTCACACGAGTGCCAAAGGGTCTACCTCGATAGGGCACACATCAGGGCACAGGTCACACCACTCATGTAGGCACACCTCGAGTCACCATTTGAGCCATAGTCATGGGTCGACTGGTTCAGTGCAGAGGTCCGTACAGAGGCAGCCACCACTGGTAGATCTGTCCACTTCTCAGAGTCAGGCAGCAGTGACGTCACATATGTCTGTTACCGTGGAGATGACACCTTCATTCTCAGTTCCACCGGTAGCGTAGACAGAGGTTGCTACAGGTCCACCTATGATTTCAGTGCCAGTGACAGAGCTTCCGCCTCCACACTCCTCGCCACGAGGGGATGATGAGAGTCTACCCTAGGGGCATGCTTGTTATTATGACACATTATGTACATTATTGATCCTGCAAGCTCCATTTTTGGGATATCTCTTGACTTTATCCTGTGATATTGTACATTTTTGAGATGATATTATATGATGATGCAGTTTTGATGTGGCCTACATGTGTGTTATGTGATGCTCTTTGATTTAATGCATATATGTGATGTATGATGTTGATTTATGATGTATCATGTATGTCCTATGATGCTTATTTATGATTTTGATGCCATGATGATGCAATGCTTACTTATATGAGATGATGATGATAATGATGTGCATAATGTATTTAATAAATGGATGTCATGTTGATGATTATGTTAATGCAATGTTTGTGATTATGTATATGATTTAATGCTATGGATGATGTATGTATGGACCTAATGCAATGTTTATATGATTTTGTATGCACTTATGCTTTTTGGATGTCACAGGATATCATCATGAGATGGACGAGAGAAGATGACTAGACTAACAAGATAAGATGACCAAACCTAAGAAGATGTATGTTAATTCCTAGACTTTGATCAAATCCTTAAAAACTTTACCGTAGGACTTTAATATTTATTGCTCTTAATCATCATTGGGTAGACTGTTGTAATGGCCAACAAACACCATGATATGAGATAGATCAAGGTGTGCAAGGTCGTATCATCACGTAAGACAAGCAGTCGTAGACAAAGATGATCATGACTCATACTAAGGGAGTGATTGGCCCAGTCTTTTTGTCATAATCAACCATAAGAAGAAAAAGACAAAGACAATTCATGAGACGTCGTTGCTTCTCTAAATCATGTTTCCAGGACATCCTTGAGAAACTAGCAGCATGATTGTCAGAATACAAAAATAGAGCCCTTATCATGATATGCCGTTGTTTTTCTAAATCCTAGAATCAAGACCTCGTTGAGAAACTAGTAGACATGTGTGTCAATCGTCATGATACGTCACTGCTTCTCTAGATCCTTTTATTGGGATCTCGCTGAAAAACTAATAACATGATAAAAGTCAAAAGACAAGTGTCAAGTGTTTGCCAAGTGCGTCTGGATACCCATTGTCAAAATGTCAGGTTTGATGATGATGAGATGCCAGAGTGTCAAAGCGTTGATGATGCTTAGATGACAAATGTCCAAAATTGCCGGATTCAAGAAGGGCACATCCTGAATGATGTTGATGTCAAGAGGATTGATCCCTAAATGTCAAAAGGGATCCCTCAAAATGCCATGTGACAGTGATGATGATGACGCCTAGGAAGGACACATCCTAAGGCATAAATGACACAGTTGGTCCTTTAGAAGGACATATCTGAAGAATACTAATGTCAAGAGGAGTGATCCTTAGATGTCAAGAGAATCCCTCGAAATGTTGAATGACAGTGACGATGCCTAGGAAGGACACATCCTAAGGCATGAATGACAGAGGTTATCTTTCAGAAGGACACATCTGAAGGTTAACCAAGAGTTGACAGTTTGACAGGTTATGATGATTTGACTTGCTTTTGACCGAGTTTGACTTGTGTTTGACTTTATGCCCGATATTGTCATGATGATATGATTGACCTATTGATGAAATTGTTATATTGAATTAACTGATTGCCATGAGTTGTTTTTAGGAGTTTACCCATTCGGGAATGATTCGTTTTGCCTTGAAGATATTTTGACGTGTGTGCTAGTGTAGTGCCATAAACCCTAATGGATTGACCTAGTGCGGCCTCAAGGGCTCATCGACAAATGGCCTTGCCTACGTCATACACTTAGAGACCTCATAGTTCGACATGACCAATGACTTTGTATTGATGACCAAAGATTGCCATGATTTCATTGTGACAAACCTAAAAGGACTGACCTAATGTCTCAGGGACTCCAATGTGAGTCTTGCCTACGTAGCAAATGCGCAAAGACAACGTAGTTCGGACAAATGACAAAGACTGATTGACATGACTGACTTTGACAAGAGATGACCCTGTGTTTGCGTTCTCCGAGTAGTCTGATGTTTTGTTGTGGTTTCCTTCAGGACGTTTTATGGTTTTTTAGATCTTTCTTCAGGAAATTTTATGAATTTTCTTTTTTTCTTTTTTTTTCAGGACATTTTATGATGTTTTTGTCTTTTTTCAGGACTTTTTGCCATGTTTTTTGTCTTTTTTCAAGACTTTTTGCCATGTTTTTTGTCTTTTTTTAGTACTTTTTGCCAATTGCAGAAACCATGTGTGACATCCACTGCAGTTGCATGATAAAATTTTTGCCCCCAGTCAGGTCCAAGACTTAGCCATTTTTAAGGGACATGGAGGAATGCTACTGGTGTACCAGATGGACAGTCGTCAGGACTTGATGTCAACCGTTTATCAACCATGACAGATAGGGTAGAATGTGGTGGCGATTTGCGTGATAATGGTAGAAAAACCTTTCATCCTAGGCCAGGGTAGAAAAAGTGACAGTAGATGGTAGAGTAATGATTGATTATGCATGGCACCTGTTTGCTAGGTTTTCACCATGGTACTTACCCAAGGCGCCTGTTTGTCAGGTTTTCACTGTTGGACGAAATTTTTCTCTTTACTATTTTGTCATTTTTCTTATTTTTTTGGTGTTGCCAAGACGCCTGTTTGCCAGGTTTTCATCAGAGCAACAATTTTTTTTATCATTTTTCCATTTTTTTGTATTTTACGATTTTCAGCTCGATCTCCTGATGCTATCTGTAGAATCTTTGGAGATGTAAACTATTGATAGGCTCTGTCAATTGTTCTCCATCTAGAGTCGCCAGCTGATAGGATCCAAAACCAAAAGAAGATATGAAAATGTAGGGACCCAACCAGTTTGGTTCAAACTTTCCTAGCTTTTCTCTGTCAGCTTGGTTCTTGGGGTTCTGCATGAGAAATAGGTCGCCAATGTCAAATTTTCTGACCATAACCTTCTTATTGTAGCTGCGACAAAGACAGTTCTGATATGCTTGCAGATGGTTCAGTGAATTTTGTCTTCTTTCTTCTAGCATCTCCAGCTCGTGCAAGCATGATTGTCTGTACTCCTCTTCATCAGTTAAACCCTTAAGGGAGACTCGTAACGAAGGAATTTCAACCTCAATGGGCAAGATGGCCTCAATGCCAAAGACTAGGGAAAATGGAGTGGCTCTTGTAGGCGTACGAATGCTAGTTCGGTAAGCCCACAGAGTAGGGTTGAGTTGTATGTGTCAGTCACGGTTAGCGTCGTTGACAGTCTTTTTGAGGATTTTGACAATGGTTTTGTTTGACGCCTCAGCTTGACCATTTCCTTGTGGGTAGTATGGAGATGAAAAATGGTGTTGAATGTGAAATCGCTCACATAACTCACGAACGTCTTGGTTTTTAAACGGACGCCCGTTGTTAGTGATGATGAATTGCGGAAGGCTATACCGACAAATGATGTAGTTAAGGATGAACTTGGATATTTTTTTGCCAGTAATATATGTCAATGGGATGGCTTCAATCCACTTCGTAAAATACTCAATGGCAGTGATGATAAATTTGTGGCCATTGGACGAGGTTGGATGAATTTTACCCATGAGGTCGAGTCCCCATTGAGCGAAGGGCCAAGGAGAAGTGATCGGCCAGAGTTCCTGTGCTGGAGCATGGATCAAATCACTATGAATCTGACATTTGCGACAAGTCCTGACATATTCTATTGCATCCTTTTCAATGGTCAGCCAATAATACCCAAGTCTTGTTACTTTCTTGGCTAGAGTAGGACCACTCGAATGAGACCCGCATATACCGTCGTGCACTTCGTGTAAGGTCGTATGTGCTTCGTTGGTGTCGAAACATCTAAGGAGGGTGTCGTGAAAGCTACGGAAGTAAAGGGTGTCACTGAGATGGCATACCTTGCACATTTTTGGATAAAGGACTTCCTTTGGTTATTGGATAGGTTCGATGGAAGGGTTTGAGATTTTAGGTAGTCATAAATATCCTGATACCAGGGAGAGTTGGGACCAACAAGTTTGCAAACCATTTCTGACTCTGGAATGTCATAGGCAGGGACCAGCAATTGCTCTATTAGGAATTCCAGCTGAGGCAGATTGCTTGGTATGTCAAGGAGGGAGCCTATTGTAGCCATGGCATCCGCCGCTTTGTTTTGTGTTCTCGAAACTTGTTCAAAGGTTACCATATGAAAGTATGTTTGGAAACTGTCAACCATCCGTTTGTAGGGCATCAGCTTCTCATCTTTTGTATCATAGTCATCATTAACCTAGTTGATGACAAGCTGAGAATCCCCATAGATATGGAGTGCTCTGATCTTCCATTTTATTGCCATTCTTAGTCCTGTAACTAATGCCTCATATTTTGCCACATTGTTTGTGCATGGGAAGGCAATACGGAAAGACTTAGGAATGGAGTCTCCTTGCGGGGTGATGAACAGGATTCCTACCCCTGAGCCATGATTTGTGTGTGATCCGTCAAAGTAGAGTCGCCAAGGTGCCTTAGGTTTCGTATGGAATATTGACTCATCTAGAAAATCTGCCACTAACGGGTGATCACTCTGCAAAGGTGCGTCTGCCAGCTAATCTGCTATGGCTTGTCCTTTTATAGCCTTTCTTTCGACATACTGAATGTCATATTCACTCAGAATCATAACCCATTTTCCTAGTCGTCCTGTTAATGTTGCCCGACTTAGCAAATATTTCAGTGGGTCGATCTTTGCTACCAATTATGTCTGATGACTCAACATGTAATGTCTTAGCTTTTGTGCTGCAAAGACCACGGCTAGGCAAGCTCGTTCAATTGGTGTGTAGTTTAGTTCATACTCGACCAATGTCCGACTAATGTAATATATAGCTCTTTCTTTTTCTTCTTGGTCGTTATGTGCTAGTAATGCCCCCAGTGCTGAACTAGTTGTCGAGATGTACAGGATCAATGTCTTTCCGTAAATAGGAGGCATGAGGACTAGCGTTGATAGTAGGTAATCTTTGATTTGCTGAAAGGATTTTTAACATTTATTTGTCCACACAAAGGGGATACCCTTGCACAACAGATATTGGAATGGGTGACACTTGTTTGCCAATTAGGCTATGAAGCGCCTAATAGATTGTACCCTTCCTTGCAGCATTCTGAGTTCACTGATTCCTCTGGGCGGAGGCATGTCTATGATGGCTTTGAATTTCGCTGGATCAACCTCAATGCCTCTTCTAGAAACTATGTATCCCAAGAGTTTACATGATGTGACACCAAAGACACATTTCTTAGGATTTAGCCGGACCTTGTACTCTTCAAGTCTCTTGAAAATTGTGTCTAGCACCTTCAGATGATCTTTCCTGGTTACTGATTTGGCCAACAGGTCATCTACATAATCTTCCATTATTTTATGCATCATGTCATGGAAGATTGTGGTCATAGCCCTTTGATATGTGGCAGCTGCATTTTTGACACCGAATGGCATGACATTCCAACAGTATGTACCCCATGGGAAAGTAAATGTCGTCTTGTGTTGGTCTTCGGGGGCAATGCAAATTCAATTATAGCCAGAGAAACCATCCATGAGGGATAGCATCTCATATCCTACTATGAGGTCAACTATGATTTCAATGTTCGAAAAAGGAAAGTCATCCTTTGGGCATGCTTTATTTAGGTCTCTAAAATCCGTACAGACGCGGATTAGCCCATTTGGCTTTGTTATTGGTACAAGGTTAGAAATCCATTCGGCATAGTCAATCGACCGTATGAATCTAGCGTCTAGAAGCTTCTTTAACTCAGCCTTGACCAATAGAGCAACTTGAGGGTGCATTTTGTGTAACTTTTGCTCGACTGGTTTGGCATTAGGTAATAGTGGCAGATGGTGTAGAACTAGTTCTGGGTCCAATCCCGACATATCAGCATAGGACCATGCAAAGTTGATTTTACATTCTGCAAAGAATTTATGAAACTCTGGTCTCTCTTCTTCAGTCAATGATGCAGCAAAGAGGATCATTTTGGGATCTTCTACCGTTGATATGTTATCCTCTATTTTGTCTTTGATAAGCATAGCTGATTTCTCATGTTGCATGGGAAGAAAGTCCAGTCCTCCATCTTTGGGTGCCTCAGAGAGGTTTTCACCAGTAGATACGTCCTTTGTTTTTACTATTTTATCGTCAAAAGGTGCCTTTCGGTTTTCACCTAGAGACGTTTCATTTTTTATTTTATTTTTATTTTTACTTTTGCGACTAGAGGACGGAGCAGTCTCGCCGAAGTATGTTGTGTAGTCTAAATCAATGGTGAATCTTGACTTGTGGTCACCACTAGGTATGCCCTCACATAATCCCATAAATTTTGCAATTGCCTCATCATTCTGAAATGTGTCCAGGACTGGCGGGCCTTGTTGGTCCCAATCGACTAGCTCAGGATAAACTAAGGAAATGCCATCGTCAATGTTGGTGAATTGAGGTGAGGATGTGGAAAGCATGCAAACTGATTCAGTGATGTTGTAGATGATATTATCATCATCCAACTCTACATCAGACTCTATCCAATATTCCCCTTCACTAGTGTCATATTCGTTGTAAAAATACGGGGTGAATGCCTTAGAGTCCTGGTTGTCAACGTCGTCTGATACTTCAGATGGGTTGGACTGAAGGGGCTCAGATGGTGGGTCTTGTATGTCATGGGGAGTGGTAATGAGACTTTGACTATTTGGTGCCTATTCAATTTTAAATGTTTTCCAAAATCTTTGTTCAGAGGTCAGTTCCCCTGGTTTGACAAACAAATCATCAAGACAACAGTCACTTAAGGATCGTTCTGAGCCAAATTCCCACTCTTGGGAGTCAGTTTCGATGAGGGTTTCCTTAGTGGTCTCGACACTTTTCGAAGCATGCACTCACTCACTCGAAAGTCTAATGGTATGTCGATCGTCATTAGCGGGCGATCCAAACCCTCATCCGAGATACTTTGGAATTTGGAAAGGTTCTATGGGCTCCCTTTGGCCAGTTTTATTTCTTCCCAGGCCACTAGTACCATTGTAGCCTTTAGCCTTCATTATGTCATAACCCTTGCCATATTTTTGAACTGGTAATGGGGGTAGTGCAACAGTATCCTTATAGATCCATCATGCGATGTCAGCAAGGTCCTCATTACTCATGTCTCCCCACTTAATGAAAATTGTTTTTGGTGGAACTTTGAAAATTTCTTGGGGTTCCATTCTGAAACATGGCTGACCATAGACCTTTGGAGACTTGGGCATTGTTGTTATGTTGTATGTTGTGTGCAGTTTGAATTCTCCGCAGCTCAGGTCCTGGATTTTGACAGTGGATTCAACCTTAGGGTTTGCGGTAGGTGGTGGTGTGGCGGAAGATGTGGATGGAGTAGATGTGGAAGATGATGTGAGTGTTGATGGGTCAATGTATTTGGATGACAAGGAGCCAAGTGCTTCTCGGTTAATGGGCACTCGGTTTTTAGAAATACCCTTAGGTTGATACAATATTGGAAGGGGTCGAGGTCTCCGTATATGGTTATTTCCGTGCTGTCAAATGGAAACTTTAAGCATTGGTGATATGTGGATGGAACGGCTTTTAAGGCATGAATCCATGGTTGGCCGAGCAAGATGTTATATGGTAATTCCAAATCCAGGACTTGGCAGGTTGTGTCCACAATGATTGGTCCCACTCTAATAGGGAGAGATATAACGCCACATGAAGAGCATTCTTCGTCATCATATGCTTTGATCACTATACTTTTTGTCGGGTACACGCATGCATCAGAGAATCCTAGAGCTTTAACCAATTTGAGGGAGCATATGTTCAATCCTGCTCTACCATCTACTAAAACCCGTCTGACTCTGTGCTTGTGGACAAAAGTTTCTATGTGCAATGCATCATTGTGGTTGGTTTTAGGTGATGAGTAATCTTGATCCGAGAAGGTGACGTGGTGAGGCGTAGTGAGGTGTCCCACCATGGTTTCAAATTGATTGACATTAGTGTCCTTGGGGACCGACGACTCTTGCAGGGTTTTATCTAGGATATCTTTCTGTGCGGGACAGATATGAAGCAGCACAAGTATAGAGATTTGCGCGGGTGTCTTGCCTAGCTGGTCGATAAGGTTGAACTGACTTTTGGGTTGCCACTGCTTTGTGGTCGGGACAGGTTTTGACTGTTTAGCAGATGGGCTAGGTATGGTAATTTTGGGTTGCGTAGTAGTAGGCAGACCAGCTATGGTGACCTTACCACTGCGAGTAGTAGCATTACATTGGGGTGCTCTCTTGACCATAATGGTATTGATGTATTCGTCATCAGTTCAGATATTATTTATAATTGGTCCACTAGAGTAGTCGTATTTGACTCGGGCGAAGTTGGCTTGATTATTGTTCATCTGTGGACCTGAAGTGGATGCCTTATGAGAACCATGGTCCTGCAGTGGATTCTTATGCATAGTATGATCTGAATTGGAGGTGAATTGTGATCCAGCTACTTCAATGATACGACTTTCAATAAGATCTTGTATTATGTTTTTCAATTGTTGACAGTTAGAGGTTGTATGTCCTTTTGCTTGATGGTACTCGCAAAATGCATTATCATTCCACCATGCTAGTTTGAATTGTCCTGGGTCATACGGTTTTGGTTCTTGGAGCGTAATGACCCCATTCTGGAGACATTTCTTAAGGACTTCTTCAATGGGTTCACCTAAAGAGGTGTATGTGCGACCCTTAGGAAATTGTCTCATTTGACGGTATTGTCCCTGGTTATTTTGACTGTTCTAATTGTTTGAAGGGACATTAGTAGGGGGTGTCGATGTCGTTGTTGGTTTGTGTTGTTGTTGGACCCTTTTTAGGGCCAGTATAGGACCCACAATGTTTGCAGTCTTGGCGTCAACAACACCGTCATTTGTAATGTGCTTATTTTTGACCCAGTATTTATTCTTGTCGGTGGTTGGATTGGCATTTGTGTTTTTGGGACCATATCTTAGTTCTCCCTTAGCGATAAGGGCTTTCTCAATCTGGACCCCTTTTTCGACTAAGTCTGTGAAGTTTGTGCAGCAATGTACTTGCAATGCATATTTTAGGGGCCCCAGAAGTGTTTGGACGAACATGTCGACCTTTTCCCTTTCGGGGATGTCAATGTGACACCGACTAGCGAGGCTTCTCCATTTTTGAAAGAATGGGATAAATGTCTCACCAGCATCCTCTTGCGTGAGAATGCACAAGCTAGTGATAGAGGTATCCATGTCGATGTTGTACGTGTAATTTTTTATGAATTTTTGTTTAAGCTCGTCCTATGTCTGGATATCCTTCTGAGTGGAAAACCATTCAAGGGCAGGACCCGCCAGACTTTTAGAAAAAATTCTCATCAAGTATGTTTGTTCATAGGCGATGTCCATACAATTGGTTGCAAATTCGCGAACATGTTCAATGGGGTTTGTCTTGCCTCTGTATTTTGTGAAATTGGGTAACACATATCTCGGAGGAAATGGAGGCATGTATAAGCTCATGTCAAATGGGTATACATTTAGATCATATGATATTTCCGATTTCTTGCCTGAAATGTATATGTTTTGGATAGTTTTTTCTAAACCCATCAATCTTGTTTGGAGGGCATCCATAACAGGGTCATTTGTGTTTCTGTATGTTGTATTGCTTGGTACACCATAGGTTCCCATTTTTTGTGCATGAACATTGGTGTATTGTGGTGGTATGGATTGTTGTGACATGTATGACGTGTGCGGATTGACGTGTTGTTGGTATTGAAAGTTAGAGTTGGGTGTATGTTGGTGAGTATGAACGTGGGATGAGTAGGTTGGGATGTGTCCCCCAGCCATATGTGTCGTTACCTGGGGGATATGATGACCATGAATGTTATGATGTGTTAGTGATGCCATGGGTTGTGTTATTTGGCCACCTTGTGCGAATTGTTGGGTTTGCACAAGAGGAATGTTTGTATTTGTACCTTGGGAGGAAATGACATGTGACTGTGTTGTCGTGTTAACGTTTTGTTGTTGTCCTTGGATAAAGATGCGTCCTTTGCCTCCTCCCGAAGGATTTTGTGAAATACCACTGAGCGGATATGTCGAAGGTGTGCTCATGGTAGTAGATGTAGCGGTCAAGGGGGGATTGTTGTGACTTGATGATGCCCCCATGGCATTTACTATCATGGTATTAAGAGGGTTTGAATAATTTTCCCACATTGCCGAGGAGCCAAGGGTGGTTCCAGCCAATTTTGACAGTATCGTGGATGTGGTGGGCATTATGTCCAATTTTGATCCTCCAATGGATGTAGTATTTATTGTGTTGGAGGTGTTTGGGATGTTGGAGGTAGCATGCACTGTCGTTGTGGTGTCAAAGAAAGTATTGCTCGTAGTGTTGGAAAGTTGACCATTGTTTGAAAGGTTATGCATGTTGTTGATATTAGAGTCCGGAGATGTTGATTTGATCGTGTTAATGTTGAATCCTTGGGGTAATTTGGCTCCTTGACTCAAGAGTATAGCCAAGTATCTGTCTCTATCATAAAGGACCATTGTTTCAACGAACTGACAGGCCTCTGGGTCTTGTGCCGCTAACTCTAAGTTTTCCTCAAGTATTTGACCGTAGTCATCTTTATGCAAGAATGGTTCAAATGGACTGTTTGATGAGGATTGTGTTGTCGTTAGAGGTTGATTGTTTGTATTGTCAAATGGATCGTCAAAGGTCCAGTTTGGGTCATACGTTGGATTGTTGACAGTGGACGTGGGGTCTTGTCGAAAGTTTGCCATTTGTCGTTGTTGTTTTTGAAGTCTAGTTTCCACCATAAAATGAGATTGCTCAAATGAAAGTGACAACTAAATGCAATGATGACTTATGCGAGGACTACGTTCAAAATGACGACTAGGATGACCAATGTTTTTGGATTTTTGGGACTAAAATATGCAATGTCTAGAATTATAATGCAATTAAGACAAGGGTACCTAAGCACTTCTAAGCTCAATCTTTGTTTTTTATTTTGGTTACTAAAGGACTTTGTTGAGAATGACAAGATGACAAGGTCTAAATGACTAGTGAGTTTTCCTAACTAGACTTTTGAGTTGGAAAATCTCACAAAAGGGGACAATGACTGAAAAAGGGATTTGATAACTTAGTCCAAGAGAGCCTAGTTTCGAAAGCAATGACGTTGCAAATTGTGCTGAGATTTTCCTAATCCAAAGTATGCAAGATGTAAACCTAGGGACAACCCAATGCCTAATATATGCAACTAACAAGAATGAAGGATGAAACCTATGGTCAAGAATGCAAACTAATGGTCGAAACTTTGACCAATTTCAAAATTGGTTTCTGACATAATCCTTTTGGAAACAGTGTTTGACAAATGATTGACAAGGTGAAGACTTCAGATTTGACTTTGTATGAAGTTTTTATTTGTGACAGGTGAATGCATCGTTTTAGACTACGAATGAGTCTCGGTTTTGCAAATGCGGCTCATGTTGAGTGAATGCGACTCAGGAACTATCAAATGCGACTCGGTTTAGTAGATGTGACTCTGTAACAGTCAATTGCATCGTGACGCATGCATATGCGGTGTTTGAAATGTCAAATGCGGTTTAGCAAAGCGATTGCGTCTTAGAATATTGAATGCGGTTCGACATATGCAACACAGTTTGTAAAAATTGAGTTTCTTGTCATTTTGATTGTAAATTTGATTTGTCCGATATTGAACGTTATGGTCAGAACTGTAAATGTGATGAATCCAGAAAGCACTTGACAAGCACAATGTTTTCCATGTAATCAAACACACATGAGATAAGTACAATCCTAGGTTAGGCCATGACAGTATTCACTAGATTCCACGTGTGTTTCCCCAACCGCATAGCTATAGCATGTGAATTCAGAAGCTTGGCTGCACGGGATCCCCCTTACAGTGCACTCTCTTCTCAGGCCAACCAAGCTTCCAACCCCCATGAAACTCCCATGGCAGGTTGCTCACCTCTACTACAAACTGTGAAAGTGTGGATGCCTTCACACCGACCGGTGCTGTGCTAGAAAATAGAAGGTTTTTGGCTTACTACACAAAGGTTTTTAATTCGGGACCCCCGTTCGAGTGGCCATACATGGGGCAAGAGATTAATCACCAATTAGGTGGCACTCCAACCTGAAGAGGTTAAGCTCAACAGGGTTTAAGGGAGTACTACTCTTTCCGTATGACACATCCGCACTCGTAATCTTAGGTTTTCCCTTAAGATTCACATTTATATACCGGTCGGGGGTAGCTTGGCTTTAGCTCCGTTTCTGGTTTGAGTCGCGTTGGGGTGATGAAATCCCCAAGCAGGCCCAATTTCTAGAGTTAGTAACCGTTTCTCTTACACCCAAGATCGCCTGAAAGCGCAAGGGGAGAGGATACTCCGATATACTAAGTCGTGGGGTTAAAAATAGATAAAAATGGGTTTGGTTTTCTGATCATTGAGTTTTCACAAGGTGAGAGCATACACACCTACCATTTTGCGAGCACATTCAAACATAGTAAACACAGATTCGTTTTAAATGCACCAAAATGAAATGTGTATTATACTAATAAAAATGCAGGCACATTGTTTTGATGTTCAGCCTTTGACAATCGAACCTGCAAGACCACCCGTTAGTAGTTTTAATGTTTGTCTTCGACCCTCGAAAAGTAACCACCAAAAAGCTGCAAATCCTGATTAGTAACAGAAAACCAATTCTAGGCGGAATGCAGGAAATAACCAGGATAAAAGGAACACAGAAAACAGCCAAAAGCTGAAAGCAAATTAACAGAAAACCTTACCAGTCGAATGCGTCACGACATAGCGATTATGTCGCTCGGTGTATCAAATCCGGCTCGGTAACTCAACTGCGGCTTTCCCGACTATGATTGCGTCGCAACAGAGCGATTGCGGCATTAGGGTTTGCGAATGCGTCACGACGCATCAAATGTGTCACAACGCATCAAATGCGTCACGATTTTAAAAAAATAGTTGCATTGCTCTGTACGTGTACCTACAAAAAATAGAAAACACACGAAAACTATATGGAAATAACAAGAAAAACAGAGTCGGGTTCACGTCGGGTTCACCAATGTAACTATGGGTTAAATTTAGGATTAATTAAAGGTTGTTAGTAAATCAATGAAGACAATAAAACCCAAAGTAATTACAAAACACAAAGGAAGTAAACAAAAAATGATTATACCTGTAAACTGTGGAGACTTCCATGATTCATTTTTGTAACACCTTCTAGCTTGTTGGCTGATGTGTTGCCCTCAGATTTGACGTGCGAGCAATCTAAAAATACAAGTCTAAGTCCTACACCAAGCTTTGAAGGATTTGATCAATGCCTATGACAATATAATTGAAATGCCTATGCCTAAATATGCCAAGACTAAATGAAGTAAGATGACAAATGCTGCAATGTCTAATGTGTAATATCTAATGTGTAATGTATAAAAATATTGCCTAATGCAAAAATGAGAGGAAAATGACATTTTATAGAAAATGCCATTTTGAATGGATGGGTGAGATTGATTTCCGACTAAGACCTAAAATGAGAGGCTCGAATTAAATCTGAGAATCCCTAATTAGGTTTAGGGAAAAGTTATCAATCGAGGGGTCAAGATGTCATCTCAAAGAATCAAATCGACGATGGAGAATAAATGAGGAAATTAATTTGAAAATAAAGATTTTCGAAAATGAAGAAGATAAAGAGTGGACTGAAGATCAGTTTTGGAAAGATCAAGAACCTGCCTGATACCTGACTTCCAGAGGAAAGTTACCAATTTGGAATTAAATTAATTCCAAATGTGAATTTTGTGAAATAATAAATAATTGATTTTCCAATTATTTACCAAAGTGAGCTGACAGTTAAGAATGAGATGACATTTT
Source organism: Sequoia sempervirens (assembly GCA_007258455.2). Taxonomy (NCBI): domain Eukaryota; kingdom Viridiplantae; phylum Streptophyta; class Pinopsida; order Cupressales; family Cupressaceae; genus Sequoia; species Sequoia sempervirens. The sequence continues at coordinate 80,840,571 of VDFB02000007.1, forward strand.
AAATAATTTAATTTATTTAAAATGAGAGGAATATCAAATTTGGCAATTAAATAATTATATTTAATTATTTAATTTAGCAAATAAGACTAATAATTAAATAAATTATTTAATTCATTTAATTATGAAAGTTAGTGACATATTAAATAAATAAATGTAATTTATTTATTTAATAATCAGGAAGAAATAAATGCAGAAAGGTAATTAAATAAATTAAGAAATTTATTTAATTAAGGGAAGACCTAGACCATTAATGACGTATTTAATAAATAAATATAATTTATTTATTTAATAATCATGAAGAATAAAAGGACACGAATTAATCAAATAATTATGAATTATTTAATCAATAGTCAAATGTGGCCCAAGGACATAATTAAATGTCATAATTATGCTAGGAAGAAAGTGGTTAAAATAGTGCTCGCAAGCCTAGGTCATTTTTAGGTGTCTACAGAATGTTTACATAAAACTGGTTGGACAGCAAAAAACATAGAATACATAAGGCATCAAGATAATCCGGAGAAGGCGGGCAGAGATAAGGAATGTTAGACTGCAAACAGCATTATTACCAACTCCCACGAGCCTAATTTAGCTTCAGCCTTCCATAACGCCCCAGTTTACTAGGGTGTTGACAGCATCCAATTCTTCATTGGATAACCTTCCTTCAGCCTCATCAATGGAGTTGGCGAACAACTGGGGTACTCTGTTTTCCTAGACATTCTTCCCTTTCTTAACTTATTCTTTGAACTCATCTTTGAAATCCTTCAACACCTACATAAATGTTGTCAGATTGGGATGCCCATACTTGCCCCCTTTCTATTGACTGAGTAGCTCATGGAATTTGTCCTCAGCACTCCCCATGGTGTCCACAACCTGCAAAGCAACATTGAAGAACATGAGTCTCTTATTTGACTCAGTAAGCAACCTCATAACCCCACTGTATTTGTCCTCATTCCTTGCCTTCCAAATAATCCATAAAATTTCAGTTGAAAGTAAGTGCCAAAACAAGTGCATATTTTTACTCATCTTTCTATCAAAACCCAAAAGCATATCTTTCCAATTAAATTTCCCATTCAAGCCCAAACTGTCATTACTATTCTAGAATAGATTCCATATCTCATTAGCATAAAAGCAGTCAAAAAATATATGGAAAACAGTTTTAGGTACCCTGCAAATTTCACACATATCAATATCATTGCTTTTCAATTAAAGGGAACTTTTTGAAGCAGAACAAGCCATCTAAAGAAAGTTTTTTTTGCATCAATACCATTGTGCCAAAGAAAACAAAAGGTTTTTTTCCAAACTTTATCCTCTAAGTTAGTCCTCCAGATCTTGTTGAGGTAATCAGTGGGAGTGCAAGAGTTAAGGATTTCCTTATAGATTATTTTAGTTTTGACCTCCCGCAAAGAAAGAGAGCCCTTCCACAAGAACTCCAAAGGTCCATCCTTCCAATTTTCCACATGTATTTTGTTAATCCAGCCTTTGCAGGCTTCCTTGATAACAGAGTAAGTTCTGAAATTAGAGGGAGGTAACCCATAATCTTCCCTTAGTTGACCCCAGGCAACTAACGAGCCATCCTTGAAGATATTATTAAAGGTCTTGATACCCTCATGGTTCCATTTGTTTGTTGAGAAACCTTACAACAAGGCCAGGGGCTTCCCATGATGCTCAAGGTTCCACCAAATGGACCTTCCAGGGTCGATCAAGCTAAAGCTAGGATCAGACAAGAGAGGACAAGAGATTTTGTCCCTTATAGACTCCTAGGCTTTCCAAATGCTCCTAAAGACCAATGAACTTGTAGGTAGTATAGGGTACTTGGTGAAGAGAAGATCACTGAAAGGGAGACCCTTCCAAGAACTTGTCAGCTTAGGAACATCTTGTGAAATATTGTTCCTGATTAGAACCTTCCAAGGTTGATCTCCATCAAGGGCCTTGATAACCCATTTTGCAGCAAGAGCTACACCATGTTTCTTGAGAGCTTTAAGGCCCAATCCCCCATTAGCCTTTTCTAGACAACACCATTCCCACTTGACAGAGTGCAATTTTTTCTTACCTTTCCCATAAGACCAAAGAAAATTCATGATTTTCTTTTGGACTTTATTGATTTGGTAGCTGATGAAAAACCAAACTGAAGTAAAGTAGACAGTGTAAGAAGACAAAAAAAATTGGCAGACCTATGTCCTACCAACAAGAGACTAGTGTCTATTCCACCCATCTATTTTCTTTTCAATTCTTCATTTTAACCACTGCCACATGTCCTTGAGATTGGGCGCGACTGAGAAAGGGACCCCTAGGTATCTGACCTAGTTTTGGGGACCTCCCCATTGAAGATCAAACTTCTGCAACTAGTTAGGAAGGGTATCATGCCATCCTAACAGAATGGATTTTTCCTTTGAGACCCTAGCCCCAGAAGCAAGACAGAAAAGCTAAAGCTTGGTCATTAATTTGATAACATTTTCCTCTTCCAGATCCACAAAGATAGAGGTGTCATCAGCAAATTGAATATTTAGAAGTTCACCATTGTTAGGCAAGGTCAAACCTTTGACCTTGGGGGACAAACTATTCTCTCCTAGCAAGTAGTGTTGTGCATCAGAAGCAATTACAAATAGGGCAGGAGCAATAGGGCACCCCTGTCTGATTGACCTTTCTAGTTGTATAGCATAAGACCTAATTCCATTCACCTCCACCAGGGTTGAAGCATCCTTTAAGAGAGTGCCAATCATTTTTGAAAACTCTTGAGGAAACCCAAATGCTTCCAAAGTCATCTTTAGAAAGGACCATTCCACTCTGTCATACGCCTTCTCGAAGTCCAAGAGGAATATTGCAACATTCTGATGAAATCTTTTGGCCCAATCAAGAGCTTCCCAACTAGTTATCAGGTTTTCAAGGATATATCTTCCCTTGATAAACCCTGTTTGAGTAGAATTAATTAACTTAGGGAGGATGTTGGTAAGTCTTAATGCTAATACTTTTGCAAGTATTTTGTAAGAAACATTCAACAAGGTGATAGGTCTCCAATTTTTTATCAGCATTTTATCCCCATCTTTTGGTAGCAGCTTAATCAAGCCCTGATTGATACATGATCCCAAAGAACCTTTTGCAAAGGCCTCCATATAGATCTGGTGGAGATCCTCACATACCCAATCGATGAAAACTTTGTAGAATTCAACAGGAAGCCCATTAGTCCCAAGAGACTTATCATTACTCATTGAGAGAATGGCCTTTTTGATCTCATCTTTAGATATGGGAGTGGAAAGTTGGGCACTGTCCTTAGAAATTTTTGCAGGTATTAGCCTCTTTATTTTTTTTCTTGCTTCCTGACACCCTTCCCCACTGTCCTCAGATCTAAAAAGGTCTTTGTAGTAAAGAGTGAACTGTTGTAAAATTTCTTCCTGATTTGATAGGATCACCCCATTGTGACAAATCTTATTAATTTTCTCCTTCAGGCCTTTTTCTTTTATGTATCTGAAGAAGAATTTTGATCCTTTTTCCCCATTTCTCAACCAGTTGAGCTTGGCCCTTTCCTTCAACCCCTAAATTTTATTGGCCTATAACCTTCTAAGAGAGGACTTGCACTTATTGAGCTCCTCAAAGAGGTGCTCATCTACAGGGTTATCTTGAATCCTTGTTTCAGAAACTAGGAGCTCATCCTGAAGATAGTTCTCTTCTCTCCTTCTATCCATAGCTTTCTTCCTTTCTACAATTTGAAAGATACACTTCCAGGAATTCACATTCTGTTTCCATCTTTCTATAGGATCAGAATCCTTTAACATCAATTTGTTAATACCCCTCAAGGTATTTACAACCTCAAAACAATCTCTATCCCTCAATAGACTAGTGTAAAGGATGAAATTGTCCCTAATTTTGGGGTTAATCTTGGCACCATTACTTATTGCTATTTTAGCCTTGATTGGATGGTGATCTTATAAGGTGTAAGGATAAACCAAGACTTTGCTACCATTGTTGTTGGGCTCAAAACTATAATAGTCTCTATTGGCATAAAACCTATCTAACCTGTTGTAGATTCTTTTGCCACCTTTCTGAGCATTACACCAAGAGAACCATACACCTTTTCTCTCTTGTTTCATCCCTTCAAGAGGGTCAAGGATGTTAAGCTTTTTTTTTCATTCTATACCAATGGTGCTTCTCACTACCTTTCCACTCCATACTAATGCCACCTTTTTTGTCTTCCCCATTTTCAATCATGTTAAAGTCACCTCCCATAATCTAAGGGACCTCTGGGAGCCCGATTAGCCACTTCCACAACTCACACCTCCCAAGGTAATCATTGGGAGCGTAGATTGAAAAAATGCCAAATTTGGCATCGCCCCTCTCAAAGGTGGCCCACACAACTTTGTCGTATGGAGAGACCCCAGAGTTGGTGAGAAATTCCTTCCACTTGTTAGCCATCAAAATGGAAACACCTCCCCTACCCTTCTCATGATTCGAGTCCAAAGCCACTAAATTCCCCCAAATGAACTTCATGTTAGTCTCAAGCATAAAGCCTATAGCCTTGACTTCTTGCAAAAACACAAAATCATTATTTTGGTCTAGATTGAGGAACCTTCTTACCACATACTTCCTGTCAGGGGACTCTAATCCCCTAACATTCCAAGAGGTACAATTAACTATCATTGGTCACTTTGGGAGTAGAAATCTCTTTAGGAATCTTGAACATCTCAAAATATTTGATTGCAGTTTCTTCATTCTCCAATATCTTAAGGGAGGGAATAGCCAATACTAAACTAGTTTTCTTCCTCTTCCCCTTGCTGATACCAGCAGCATTTTTACAGATAGTAACGATACTACCTTTTTTCCTTCCTCTTTTCTTGGTCTCTTTAGGAGGAGTAGGGCCATGTTCCTCCACGAGACTTTTGGGGGTATATTGCACCTCCTCACTATTTTTATTATCAACTTCCCTAGATGGGGCAAGATCCTTTACACCACCCAAGTTGTCCCCCTCACTTAACTCAGTGAGGATGTCCCCTTTGCTTCCAGTGGTCTCCTCACCATCAGGAATCCAAACACGGCTTCCAGGTTCACTAGTCAGAAGGGGATTTGGGGTCACAGATTCAAGAACAACAACTTTGTCTACAGACCACCTCTTGACCAAGTCATAAAAAGAGTCAAGAGTGTCCTCAATCACTGAGGCACCGAAACCACCATAGTTTCCTATGGTGGCCATCTTTCCCTCACCCAGGTTAGAGGTAGCAACTCTGAGATCAGGACTCAACAAGATATTACCAGATCCTGGAGGATTCTTACAAGGTTGGTTAGTTTCAAATGAAGAGATTAAGCTTTTGACCATGGAAGGGTTTCCATTTTCTTTTTTATTTTCACATTCTTGAGTATTAGTTATCACAGTTTCTTCATCAACCACCACACCATTCACGTAGGTTTTAATAACTTCAATTTTTTTCTTATTGTTAACATTTTGTTTCTCACCTTTATTCATGGTTTCTAAAGCTAATTGTTGAGCATTTTTCTTTACAGTGACTACTAGAGTGGTAAAAAGAAAACCAAAAGAAGGAGACAATGGAGGAGTGGACAAAAATAGACAGGCTTCAGGCAACTCAGCTGATAGAGGGGAGAAGGGGTTACAAGTAGAGACTACGGGTAGGCAACCGGAATGGGAAGGGGGGAACGGGGGAGCAGAGGATGAAGAGCAAGCGACACAAGGAGGGACAGGGGAGGCAAGAGATGAGCCCGAGGGGAAAGGAACACTAGGAGGATCCTCTGCGCCGATAGGAGGCACAGCAGCATCACCTGAGACCACCTCCACCTCTTCCGAGGAGGCCAAATTATTAGAACCTTCGGGTGACATGGCATTAGCTTGACCACCAATCCTTTGAATTAGCAGATAATTATTTATCAAATGACCCTCCTTCCTGCAAAGATAGCACGCACCAATCCCACCAAGGATTTTGACAGGGCAGATGTGGATGGCGCCATCCATTTTAATCCCTATGTTACTAGGTAACTCCACCCCCGGGTTGAGGGAGGCAAGAACCCTCGTGTTTAGGTCTGGCAATGTGACCTTGGGACTATCTACCTTCATCACATTCCCAAACGGTTCAATGATTTGCGGGAAAAAAGACCACATATCCTAAGGGATGTTTTTAATTACCAGCCACCTAGGGCTTGAAAGGGCAAGAATTTCATCACAGTTTGCTCCCACAGACCAGGAAAGAAACCTAAACACAGAATTTCTGATGCTGCAGTAGGGCTTCTTTAGGATTTTTTCTTGCATATCATGAGTTTTGAAATAAATTAAAAATAATCCTTTTTGTATCATTCTACATGAGGAGATTTGAACATTAAGTTTTTTATGCCAAATTGAGTTAAACCAGTTATCAAGATATTTCCTCATGGGGAGGTTCTCCAAGTTAACGGCAGCCATGAAAATTGCAACCTTAGATAACCTACCCCTTTCTTTAAGAATAGACTCAAACATATCAACATTAGGATCAATCATAGTGGTACCCGGATTAAGCACACAATGTTTCCCTCCATCAGCACCAACAGCCTCTATTCCATCTGCAGAATCAAGGACAAATTTTGCACTAGCCTGATAGATGGATTGCTCACATGCAACAACATCACGGAAATATTTGGGGTGTCTAAAATCATTACCATCCCCCTCATCCTTCACAGGGCCTTCAGGGGGCTCGAGGGGGGGCATGCCCCCCTCAATTGCACTTTACACGGATGAAAGGCCCTTTAGGCCAGAGAGCAAATAAGGGGAAAAGAATGAACAACAACACTACAAGGGGCCGCACATACAACTAGACAAAACACAAAGGGAAGGTAGCAAATGCAAACAAAAATAGAGGGGAAAGGAGGGAACTTACCTTCGTGGGGGAGAGCCAAGCCTCCCCCACCACCACGCCATCGAAGACCTCAGACCGGATCGCCACACCAGAACCATAGCGCCCGAAATCTTCTCTACTCCAATCATATACCATTTCTGAATCTTTTTGAAGGCCTCTCATATATTACATTATTATATATAATATAATATATATTATAATAGGTAGGTGAGTCGGTCTGGGCCTCGGGTTTGCTCCCCAGTGGTTCTGGGTTCGGCTCTCCTTACCAACGTTTAATAGGGGAAGCACTAAAGGGCCCCTGGTGCCCCCCCCAAAGGACTAGTCTCACCCCCGCTCGCCCTCCCCCGAACCCCAACTTGGCAGTTGTAAGTCCAAGGTAAGGCAAGGGTGGTCGCTGAGCAGGGCCGCGGGGAAACCTCTGAGTGACCAAAAAAAAAATATAATATAATATATATTACATTAATTTTAATATAATACATATTATTATATATAATATATTATATAATATCAATATAATATAATATAATAATATATTATAATATTATATTATAATATAATATATGTATTATATTATAATAATATATAATAATACATATATTATAATATTATATTATATAATATGACCTCTCGGGTTTTTTTTAATTATAACACAAAGAATGGATATCCATTATATAAAATATAATAATTGCTCGGTCGGACCCGATGCAATTATAAACACTGCTTCAAACAAAATGGATAGCTGTTTCATATCGGATATCCATTTTGTAACGGATATCTGTTCATAACAGATATTGTACTTGGGCCTGCAAAAATTCAAAGGCATGAATTTCTCATTTTTGGACATGTTAAAAATGCCTTTTTTCCCATCGCCACTTTTTGGACCCCATGATCTTGCACAGACCCTAAAACTGAAAAGAAATGATCCTAGGAGGTGATGCACCAAACTTTAAATGATATGTACCTACGGTTTCAACTCATAGTTTCTCTCAAAAAATTTCCTACTCTATGCACAACTCAATTTTGAACAAGCCCACACAAAAATGTTTTAGAGGAATGTTACATTTCATGTTTTATTGAAGGAAAAATGTGTTTTCACAACTATAACTATTGAAGGAAAAATGTATATGACATGTGTATGAGTTTTGTGTATTCTTGTATAAAAATGTTTTCAAATGAGACATAATTCAATGATTCGATATTGAAAAAATCACAAAAATCAGATCAAATCATTCATAATAACACTCAACATATGTATTATGGGAAGGCAACATATTACTTTGTATTGAAAATAGGAATTTTTCTTATGCAAATCTAAAACAATTTACTTGAAAATACATGAATTTTTTGCTCTAAATTGAAAAAATCTCTCAAAAATTGAGTTACAATCTCTTCTCTTACATACAAAAAAAGAAGAATAGAAAGAACTAACTCCAAAATGAGCTAGATGCTTGGTTTTATCAAAAGCCACCTCTAGCTTAATTGAACTTGTCTTCATGGAAGAGGCTGAGTTTGCATGTTGATCAAGAGTTGTATGGATGTGGAACTCCCTCTAGATTGGTTACAAATCATGCAAAGCTTTGTAAAGGAGAGTTGACTTTGACCTCTTGACCTCTTTCTCTCTACATGCCCCTTGAAATGTGCCACAATTGAACTTGAATAGGTCTTCTCAAATATGCATGATACTAATTGGAATTGTTGCCTTCAATCAACTTGCATTAGAATTTTAGGTTGTTGGGAATACAAGGCAAAAAAAACTTCATTTTAGGGCCCTAAAATGTTCCAAACTATACACCTTATGGCTCCAAACTTCACCTAACTCCAAGGTTTAACCATCTAGACCTTTTAACAGGCCTAAACTGATTGAAAGTGCCTCTAAACTACACCTTTCTAGCCTCAACTTGTGAATTCTTCCACATGATGACATGTGTCATTTGAAGTTACTTGAAGATAAGTATTTCTTCAAGGTGGCGTGGGATAACTCAAAGATTACCAATTGATGCATGATTTTGAAACTTTATTTATCACCAAGTATAAATTGTTGCCTTCATCCCTCTATTTTTGTATCATCTTTGGTAATTTTCCTTTTGGTAGGTCTATGCTCTGCCTTTTGATAGGTCTGTGGGTGATAGGTTTGTGCTCTTAACAAACCCTAACACCACTATCATTTGAACTTATGTCCCTTGATCTATTATTCCCTATGTCTATCTTTGGTCTCGATCATAGTCATAAGCCATGAATGTCCTACTATGAAAATACTATCCTTTACATGAGATTAATGATTGTCTTCACATGAATTTTGGCTCTCATGGCTCATTCTTCTTACCACTATCCTATGTTTTTATACTCATCTTTGATGTATTGTCATGCTTTGTCATTATTATGGCATCTTCATGTGGACTTTAAACTGTACCTTCTTACATAGTACTTTCATGCTTTCTCTGCCCTTCTTGAAATTACTATCATAAGGCTACAAGGGTCTCAACCTTTCTTTTCTTCTCATGGCTTTCCTTCTTTGATAAGTGACTATGCTAATGACTGTCACAATGATTATCCTTCTATGATGCATATCATTGTCCTATTTCATGAATAGGTCTCACTATACTATGCCTTCAAGACTATCTTGATCATGCCACAATGGATGGATTATTAGCTATCCTCTTGTGAACATGAGATTGAATGGTTGCCTTTTGTTTCATTCTTTTATCTACAGTTTCCATGAACATCTTGTAGACCATTTCTAATTTTGTCTTTTTAGATGAAGGCTCTTATCATTTGTGATTATCATAATCCATATTATTTACCCCTTTGACTGTAATACCAATGACTATTGTCACAAATGACTATCCTTAGTTGGTATTATGTTCATTCATAGCCTTTCACTTTTTGAATAGCATACAAGGTCTCTTGAATCACCATTATATCATCTTGATGTCATTGTTTCACCTTCATAAATACTTCATATGTCAATGCTTGGTATGACTATCATGACCTTTGCCATTTGTGACTTTTCATATCACATGCCTCATTTGATGACCTCTCTTACATCTTCCATCACCACTCATTGTTCAAAACTATCATTCTCTTATTATCTTAGACTTCAATGACTGTCCATTTGGTGATGATGAAATTAGTGAATGATTGGTATACATTGTTTAGTAAGTATATGGATTTAAGAAACTTTTGTTAAAGAGAAATAAGAATCTTTAGGCTTCCTTTTATGGCATGCACATTATAATAGTCATGGTAGACTACCTTTTGCTCATGTCTCTTTCCTACTATGGTAAGTATTTTCCTCCTTCTAAGTGCATTGGAAACTTGATTGTCTCTTTGTAACTAACTAAAAACCTTTATTTATAGACTTGTGATATTTCTCCTTGTTAGCACTTGAGTAGTAAGTTGTTAGTCCTTGGCATTGGCTATCATTGTTATATTCAATTTGGACTAACATTGGTGATGAGGTTCATGGTTGGATGTCATGCCTTATCAAAGAAGAATTGATGAAGTCCATGGTTGGATTTCATGCCTTATCTATAGAAGAATTTTTTAAGTTCATGATTGGATTTCATGCCTTATTTAAAGAAGAGTTGTTGAAGTTCATATAATGCATCATTACTATCAGTAGAATTGACTTTGTAATGATATATTCAGATGAGGATTAGAAGTATTAAGATGAGGATTAGAAGCATGATTGATAGTGGAGATATGTTGTTGAATGTCTATAGTATTATGTATGCTATCTCCTATTGTTCTTGATAATGTATGAGTTGTTGAAAGTAAGCTATAGCCTCCATAAGTTGCCTATATGTTCTAGTTTAGGAAGCTACATTGAAATTTGTCCAAAGAATGCTCCACATTCCTCTGTTGATAAAGATATTACCTTGTGGTTTGGGACTTAATGTTAGTGCTCTATGGATGTTGCACGCCCATATTTTCAAGTCATCAATGTTTTCAAGGAGATTCTATGAAATGCAAAAGGTTGGCAGCATTGTTGGTTGTCTAGACTAGTCCAAGAAATGCTTCACATTTCTTCGCATTGATGTCTCTGCTCATACGACTTGGTGAATGCTCTCTCAATGTCTATGCAGTGTCGCAATGCCAATCTCATGTGTTGAAGTGGTCCGCAAGCTAATATGTTAATGTTATATCTCATGATTAAGCATTTTGTGCTTCTTAAACGAAGTATCATGTACCTATTTGATATGTGGTAGTTGTTGATGGAATGACAGTATGAAAGAAGTGTATGGAAGTGTTTTTGGGTGTTCAAAGAACATCCCCATGTGATCCACACATTGGTAATTGGCCGGTTTGGTGCCGCATTGTGTCTTGAGTTGGCTTTCTTGGTCTTTTGTGGATATTTGGTTGACGGGGCTTGTTCCTTTGTTTGGGTTGTGTGCTTGGGGGGATGCACCAACAATGGAAGATTTTTTATGATAGATTTGAGTCCTTACCTATCTTTTTTGGGACCGCATCAAGTTAATTCAATTGGTAGAACACTTTTGAGACAACTAGTTGTGTGCTTCAATGTTTCATCCACACGTTTCCTTGATGTCAATGTAGGTTGATGTGCGCCTACATGTAAATTATTTTGGGTCACATTGGAAGAAGTGCTAAGATTGTTTTTGGTTCTCTCTATCTTCTGGATAGGACCACATTATGTTTTGGCGGTTGACCAGTTGAATTCATTGCTTATCTTATTCATGGCCAACCTAATTGAAGTTTTGATGTGTTACAGTGGATATAAATGCAAGATCATTTCAAATGTAACAAGAGGGAGTAGTGTACAAGTGGAAAGAAGTGTGTATAAATTTTATTGAATATCCAATAGTGATAATGCTAAAGTGTGTGAAAGGAAAGATCAATTGTGCTATAATGCCTAAGTTAGTAAAGTGTTATGTTGACAAACATTGTAATCTTTATCTAAATCTTTGTATCATGTTCTAAGATAGTGAATCTCATTGGGTCCTTTCTATCTTGCCCCTAAAGTTGTGTTGGCTTCAGGTTTGCAAGTCATTTTGTATCTTGCTCTAAGGCAGTAAGCTTTCTTGCACATCCTTTTGGCAGTGAGCCTTTATATTGTAAGTTAACTCTCACTGTAGTTTTTCCCTCATTGGGTTTTCCACATAAATGTGGTGTTCTCCTTGTGCATGTGTGTGTCCTCTATTTCTTTCTCACTGCTATTGATCTGGTTAGAAGTAGAATTGCTATATATTGCATTACTTAAAGGTTGTTGAAGTTGCTAAGGATTTGAACTACTATATCATTTCAATGTACATAAATCTCCATAAAATAATAATATTTGAATTATTCAAGATTCTTTCCCAAAATTAGCTCTTTGTAATTCCTTCATTGATTACCAACTATAACTCCTCATTTACATTGATTTGTAACTCCCCATTAATAACTTTTCATAGAATCTATCATAATGTATCTTACAATTTTTTTTTAGAAATTATAATAATTAATATTACTTTAATATTTAATTGGTCTAATTTTCCAAGTTTAAAAATAATATTTAGTTTAGGTCGAACAATTAAATTAATTAATTTAAAATTATTTCCATAGCAATTTTCCTTAGTCCATAGGAAATATTAAAATAGGTTGTTGATCCTCAAAATTAAAATACTTAAAATTGAGTAATTACATAGTTAAAGAACCTAAATCCTTAAGTGAGGGAATAATAAAATATCAAAGAAGGATAGAAAATAGTCATCCATCAACTCTTATGTTGGAATCAAATTTTGAAAAAATGACAAGAGGGTCACAAGCAAAAGCAAAAATTCTCCTTGATAATTCAAATATTAGAAACCAAAGAGCCATAGAACTTTAAACAATCTTAATAAAAAAGAGTGGTTTGAAGAAACCAATAGTGAGTTAGAAATAATAGAAATGAATAACACTTGTGATAGCAAGAGTACAATATAATGATGAATAATCTATTATTTCATAATAGGACCAAGCATATTGAGATTCAACATAACTATATATTAGAGTTTGTTCAACAAGTACTAGCTGAGATTGTATAATATTATAGATGAGATTAGATATTACAATAGTCATGAAACCACTAGCTCATAATAGATTTTAGACACTTTGAAGTTTGCTTCAAGTTCTTCCCAATGGTCATTACAAGGGAGAATGAAAGAGTAATACCCATTGTATAGTTTGCATGTATTGTTAAGTTTAGATTGTATGTTATTTTAATTTTAGTTTACTTGTGAGATTTTTTTTAATAGACTATGTCCCCTTTCACAATACATATATATGTTGGATCTTTGCATATTTATCTTATGTATGATCTACAGACCAATATTCTTTGTTATTTGCATTGTTGTTCTATTTCCTTTACTATGAGTAAAGTCTTCACTACTAGAATAAATCATTATTTTATGCTTATTTCTTTTGACAGTATATTCAAGGAATGGTTTTAATGACAAAAGTAACAAGATGCAAAAATATTCCTACAATTAATTTCTTCCATCTGGTTGGCAACATCATTGTGTTCCCTCAAAATATTTCTTTTTTATTTGTTGCTTCCACTATTGTAATTGCTTGTCAATCTTTTATTTTTCTCTGCAATGTACTTTTTTATAAAGAGAATATTTGTTTGTCTCCTTCATTGATTTTTTTGAGTTCCAAGTCATATATTAATGTAGTTTCAACTATATATTTTTTTGACTTTTTTTCATTTTTATAGGAAAAAGAAGCTTAATGAATTTGTACAATCAAAGTAGTGTATATAGAATATCAAAGCTAATATACAATACACAATATTTTATCTAGGAAAACCTTTTTAAGTTAAAAATAATGTAGCACAATAACCTTCTTCACTATTGCATAAAAATTAACTCTGCACAATATAATAATAATAATAATACAAGTTAGATAGTGTTGATTATACAACAAGAAATTTTGTGGTAGTTTCATGTACAAGAGTTTGGGCTCTTTCAAAAACCCATTTCTAATTGGTTTATAGTTCTAATCAAAAGCATCTACAAATAATCAAATATAAAACTCTTTTGTTCAACTGCAATGTATATGTGAATATTAATAGACATGTCAAAAATAATTTCACAATTTAAATGCACTTAAAAATCACATTAATAAAAAATAACAAATCCAAATAAAAAATCTAAATAATTAAAAAGACACACTAATTTTAAAACATAAAAAATATAAACACATTTCTAACAAATTCAAACTCTCAAATAATACATGTTTGTTTGATGCATCTTGTTTCTATTTCAAAGCTTCAACTAATTTTGCAAATGATAACAAAAATATAAAACAATACACAAAAATAAAAAATACGCTTTGATCTTTGCAGATTGGAGCTCCTCGTCTCTTTTGCTCAACTCCTCGTCTCTTTTGCTTAACTGTACCTTCTTTAATCTCAAAGCTTCGGCTAATTGTTTGGTAATATCCTTCTCTCTCCAAACTTGGTGGAGGGCATTATCTCTTTGCCTTCTGAGTTCATCTCTCTCACCGAGGGCTTCAGCTAATTGTTCAGTAATATTTTCCTTCCCCCTGCAAATTTGATCCTTTTGGTGGAGGGCAGTATCTCTTTGCCTTCCGATTTCCTCTTTCAATCGCAAGGCCTCGTCTAGTTCCTTGGCAATCTTTTCTTTCTGTTTGGTAATTTTTGCCTTTTTTCTTAAGCTTTATCTTTTTGCCTTCTAACATCATCTCTTTCCTTCAGTGCTTTATCAGCGACTGTCCTCAGGTCACTAAATGAAGACTCCAAATTTGCTTTTGCAGTTTCAGCTGCCTTTCTGTTTCAAGCTCCAAAATAGCTGCTTTAAGAATCTCTAGATGACCTTGCGAAGAAATTTTAGGCTGAGCAGAATGTTTTTGGTCATTATAGCTGGAGATGCCAAAGGATATATTTCGTGTATAAGTGAAAAATACATTACTGCAAGCTTAAAAACCAGAAGAAGAAATACTGAGCTGGACATGGTAGGAATCTTACCTTAGGACGAACATGTAAGTCCGACACTCCCCCAAGAAGAAAGTCTCACCAATGTTGGGTCCAGCTCCTCTTCTATTAGTGTAGCCAGGATAATCTGCTTTCTCAAAGTTCACCGATTCTTTCAGAAGCAACCCACATTTTTCTGCTTGCTCCACTAACTTCCACTTGTCATAAGGATCTCCTTCTTTGTGGGTGACATGGATTTCTCCCATTTTGTTAAGCATGGTCATTCCATTCTTGAAGAACATCTTCAACAAATGACGGTGCTTTCTGTCCAATAAAACAGAGTTTAGGTCAGTTATAAATGGTTCTAGGAAAATTCACCGTCAATAAATTCACTTTCAATAATTTATCATCAACAATTTATTGTAATGACAAATTCATCTTGTGGAAAATTTCCCACCAGCAATTCATATCATATTGCTGGCAGTGAATTTTCCACAAGATGAATTTGTCATGGCAATGAATTGCTGGCGGTGAATTTTCCACAAGATGAATTTGTCATGACGATGAATTGTTGACGATGAATTGTTGGAAGTGAATTTATCTATTTGAAGGGGACAAATTTACCTATTGGTGTACTAGGATGTAGACTCTAATAAAATCTAAAGATTTATGAGAAATTGTACAACTAGGGTATGTAGAACTAATGTATAAATGTATTTAATGTGTTAAGTAATCAACAAAAAAGAGAGTATTAAGAAAGAACCTCACAATAATTAGATGTATTTAAAAATTAACAAAATACATCCAAGAAAAGGAAACAAAGGGAAAAGAGATGGTGACTAATGACGTTGAAGAAGAAGAAGAATAGAAATTGAAGATCCTCTAGTGTAGAAATAAGAAAGTATAAAAAATATAAAATGAGGGCACAAAAGAATCATCCATCCTCTTATGCTAGTATCAAATTTTGAGAAAATGACAACACAATCATAAGAAAAAATAAAATATGCATTGATGACTTCATTCATGGAAAATAATGAGCCAAAAACCTTTAAGTAACCTCACTTAAAATAAGAGTGGGTTGAGAAATAAACAATGAGAGAAATAAATGACACAAGATTTGATTTATTTATGTCATGGTAAGAATTTTTCGGTATAAAATTAAGTACAAATATGATGGAAGCATTGATAATATTAAGGTTAGACTAGTAGCCAAACTATAAACTCAACATAAAGATATTGACTACACTAAAAGATAAACTACTATTGAGTTTAGTAACTTAGCAAAGTTAGACAATTTATCAAAATAGATGTAAAGAGTGCCTTTTTAGTGAATATATTGATGAGGAGGCATATAAGTCACAATCTAGAAGTTTTGGAATTTTAAAGAAAATTGTTTACATATTGAATAAGGTGTTATATGGTCTTAAGTAGGTATCAAGGGCATGGTATTTGAGGATAGACTTTATGCCTATAGCAAAAGGTCTTCCAATGAGTCAATTAGATCCTAATATTTATATAAGATCCAAAAGCTAATGATATTTTTAGCTTATTCCTTTATATGGGTGATCTTATCTACAATAGACACAATCCCTCTTTATTTATAGAGTTTAGATCTATTATGATTGCAAAATTTGGGATGATAGATTTGGGACATATGTACTATTTCTTTGTAAAGAAGTATGGAAGAATCAAGATGGAATATTCATGTCTCAAAAAAATGCTACAAAACCCATTAAAGTTGGGTACTTAGGTTGTCTAATTCAAATGTGTCAAATTTAGGGAGCTCCATTGTATATAAATAGTTGGTTGGCAATTTGATCTACTTGACTAGATATTCCGTATGCAGTGAACTTCAAATCTAGGCTCATGTTTGAACCTACATAAACACATTTGTTGCTTCCACTATTGTAATTGCTTGTCAATCTTTTATTTTTCTCTGCAGTGTACTTTTTTATAAAGAGAATATTTGTTTGTCTCCTTCATTGATTTATTTGAGTTCCAAGTCATATATTAATGTAGTTTCAACTATATATTTTTTTGACTTTTTTTCATTTTTATAGGAAAAAGAAGCTTAATGAATTTGTACAATCAAAGTAGTGTATATAGAATATCAAAGCTAATATACAATACACAATATTTTATCTAGGAAAACCTTTTTAAGTTAAAAATAATGTAGCACAATAACCTTCTTCACTATTGCATAAAAATTAACTCTGCACAATATAATAATAATAATAATACAAGTTAGATAGTGTTGATTATACAACAAGAAATTTTGTGGTAGTTTCATGTACAAGAGTTTGGGCTCTTTCAAAAAACCATTTCTAATTGGTTTATAGTTCTAATCAAAAGTATCTACAAATAATCAAATATAAAACTTTTTTATTCAACTGCAATGTATATGTGAATATTAATAGACATGTCAAAAATAATTTCACAATTTAAATGCACTTAAAAATCACATTAATAAAAAATAACAAATCCAAATAAAAAATCTAAAAAATTAAAAAGACACACTAATTTTAAAATATAAAAAATATACAACACATTTCTAACAAATTCAAACTCTCAAATAATACTCTAAATAATATATGTTTGTTTGATGCATCTTGTTTGTATTTCAAAGGTTCAACTAATTTTGCACAAAAATATAAAACAATACACAAAAATAAAAAATACGCTTTGATCTTTGCAGATTGGAGCTCCTCGTCTCTTTCGCTTAACTCCTCGTCTCTTTTGCTTAACTAAACCTTCTTTAATCTCAAAGCTTCAACTAATTGTTTGGTAATATGTTCCTTCTCTCTCCAAACTTGGTGGAGGGCATTATCTCTTTGCCATCTGAGTTCATCTCTCTCACCGAGGGCTTCAGCTAATTGTTTGGTAATATTTTCCTTCCCTCTGCAAATTTGATCCTTTTGGTGGAGGGCATTATCTATTTGCTTTCTGAGTTCATCTCTCTCACCGAGGGCTTCAGCTAATTGTTTGGTAACATTTTCCTTCCCTCTGCAAATTTGATCCTTTTGGTGGAGGGCATTATCTCTTTGCCTTCCGATTTCCTCTTTCAATCGCAAGGCCTCGTCTAGTTCCTTGGCAATCTTTTCTTTCTGTTTGGTAATTTTTGCCTTTTTTCTTATAACTTTATCTTTTTGCCTTCTAACATCATCTCTTTCCTTCAGTGCTTTATCAGCGACTGTCCTCAGGTCACTAAATGAAGACTCCAAATTTGCTTTTGCAGTTTCAGCTGCCTTTATGTTTTGCCTTTCTGTTTCAAGCTCCAAAATAGCTGCTTTAAGAATCTCTAGATGACCTTGCGAAGAAATTTTAGGCTGAGCAGAATGTTTTTGGTCATTATAGCTGGAGATGCCAAAGGATATATTTCGTGTATAAGTGAAAAATACATTACTGCAAGCTTAAAAACCAGAAGAAGAAATACTGAGCTGGACATGGTAGGAATCTTACCTTAGGACGAACATGTAAGTCCGACACTCCCCCAAGAAGAAAGTCTCACCAATGTTGGGTCCAGCTCCTCTTCTATTAGTGTAGCCAGGATAATCTGCTTTCTCAAAGTTCACCGATTCTTTCAGAAGCAACCCACATTTTTCTGCTTGCTCCACTAACTTCCACTTGTCATAAGGATCTCCTTCTTTGTGGGTGACATGGATTTCTCCTATTTTGTTAAGCATGGTCATTCCATTCTTGAAGAACACCTTCAACAAATGACGGTGCTTTCTGTTCAACAAAAAAGATTTTAGGTCAGTTATAAATGTTTCTAGGAAAATTCACCGTCAATAAATTCACTTTCAATAATTTATCATCAACAATTTATTGTAATGACAAATTCATCTTGTGGAAAATTTCCCACCAGCAATTCATATCATATTGCTGGCAGTGAATTTTCCACAAGATGAATTTGTCATGGCAATGAATTGCTAGCAGTGAATTTTCCACAAGATGAATTTGTCATGACGATGAATTGTTGGAAGTGAATTTATCTATTTGAAGGGGACAAATTTACCTATTGGTGTACTAGGATGTAGACTCTAATAAAATCTAAAGATTTATGAGAAATTGTACAACTAGGGTATGTAGAACTAATGTATAAATGTATTTAATGTGTTAAGTAATCAACAAAAAAGAGAGTATTAAGAAAGAACCTCACAATAATTAGATGTATTTAAAAATTAACAAAATACATCCAAGAAAAGGAAACAAAGGGAAAAGAGATGGTGACTAATGAAGTTGAAGAAGAAGAAGAATAGAAATTGAAGATCCTCTAGTGTAGAAATAAGAAAGTATAAAAAATATAAAATGAGGGCACAAAAGAATCATCCATCCTCTTATGCTAGTATCAAATTTTGAGAAAATGACAACACAATCATAAGAAAAAATAAAATATGCATTGATGACTTCATTCATGGAAAATAATGAGCCAAAAACCTTTAAGTAGCCTCACTTAAAATAAGAGTGGGTTGAGAAATAAACAATGAGAGAAATAAATGACACAAGATTTGATTTATTTATGTCATGGTAAGAATTTTTCAGTATAAAATTAAGTACAAATATGATGGAAGCATTGATAATATTAAGGTTAGACTAGTAGCCAAACTATAAACTCAACATAAAGATATTGACTACACTAAAAGATAAACTACTATTGGGTTTAGTAACTTAGCAAAGTTAGACAATTTATCAAAATAGATGTAAAGAGTGCCTTTTTAGTGAATATACTGATGAGGAGGCATATAAGTCACAATCTAGAAGTTTTGGAATTTTAAAGAAAATTGTTTACATATTGAATAAGGTGTTATATGGTCTTAAGTAGGTATCAAGGGCATGGCATTTGAGGATAGACTTTATGCCTATAGCAAAAGGTCTTCCAATGGGTCAATTAGATCCTAATATTTATATAAGATCCAAAAGCTAATGATATTTTTAGCTTATTCCTTTATATGGGTGATCTTATCTACAATAGACACAATCCCTCTTTATTTATAGAGTTTAGATCTATTATGATTGCAAAATTTGGGATGATAGATTTGGGACATATGTATTATTTCTTTGTAAAGAAGTATGGAAGAATCAAGATGGAATATTCATGTCTCAAAAAAATGCTACAAAACCCATTAAAGTTGGGTACTTAGGTTGTCTAATTCAAATGTGTCAAATTTGGGGAGCTCCATTGTATATAAATAGTTGGTTGGCAATTTGATCTACTTGACTAGATATTCCATATGCAGTGAACTTCAAATCTAGGCTCATGTTTGAACCTACATAAACACATTGGAATGTGGCTAAGAGGATTCTCAAATATATATTAGGGACATTAAGTAATGGTCTTAGATTTTATTATTTAGAGGATAATAAGTTTTTTGGCTATATAGATTAAGATTAGATGGGTTCTATAGATGTTTGAAAGTCTACTTTTACTTACACTTTTTGTATTGGTTATGAGATATTTTCTTGATTCCAAAGACTACTAAGAATATTGAATCCAACTCTAAAGAATACATTTTGAAGCCCGATTCAATTAAGAAAATAACCTAGAAAATTATTATTATTCAAATTATAGTGTGTTATCAAACTCAAGGAAGTGTCTACTTAGAATTCTTTAGGTTCAAAATCAATACCTAAAGAAATAAATTTAGTGATAAACTTGTAAAATTTCTTTCGGGCCATTGTCATTTCTAGAATATATAATTATATGCCCAAATGACCATTAAATAGAAACTTACACTAGAACCAAAGGGTAGAGACATGTGCTCTTAATAAGTAAATGCATGCTAAGGGTCAATGCAAGCTAATAATGATATGATCGACATCTTTTAATGCAATCAAAATATTGAAAAAATTAACATAAGATAATTTTGTATAACAATTTGAAGAGTTATCCATAAAATCTAGAAAAAAAATAGTAATAGAAGTTGCATTTTGAATGTAGTTTGAATAATCTTAGATTATTTTGGTAAAACTCACATATTTCAAAGAGATACCATCTAAATTTTTAGAAAATATGTATACGGAATAGTGGGTATTCAAGCCAACTTTGTTTTGAGAAAACAATTATATGATTTTTTTTAAACCTCATATTTATGTAAATAAAATTTGGCATTGTTGCATGCCATTCTTTAAAAAAAAACAAATAAATAGTTAAATTTTTATCACACTTTAGGAAATCTTAGAAAATAGTTTCCAACTAAAAATGTTGTGGCAAAAAATGTTTCATCCTACCAAGATGGTAGAAATATGAATTACATAGTTTTAATTAGAAAGAATTCAATAACATTATTGACTAAAAAAATTAAAAGACAAAATACTTAGAAGGACATGGATTATAAATTAACATTTCAATGGGGTTTAGTCAAAACTATTCTAACTAAAAATTAGTTCTATTCAAAATAATTTTCATTAAAATTATTCAATTGAGCCTTGCATGCTAGTGTTTTCACACCTAATTATGATTATTTTAAAGAAGTAAAAATTGTTAAAATTCTTGCAAATTCTACTCTAGCAAATTATTTTTTCTAAAAAATCTAAAAACACTCATATGTAGATCAAAAAAATTATTTTTTAAAGTACATATCTTTATATTTTGATTAGGGGAGAGGGCCCAATAGTGGTGCACCCTAATTTTATGGGTCGACATAGCAATGAACATGCAACATTGACATTAAAAAATTATATCCCTGAGTGGCAAGGGACGTGGAAAATTCAAATATTTTGTTTCACCCGCATAGACCGAGAAAAAAGGTGTCATCAACATACTTTTTTGTTGAGGGGTCATAATAGACCCCGAAAAATAGTTAGACCAATAGTGGTGCATTAAGTCATGTTTTTTAGTGTGTCAATGTGGCATCATATGATTTGTTGATTTTTGAATGCAATGGCCATATTTTGTTCAACTATTGGGTCCTCTCTTACAATTACTAGTTCCATAGTTTTAAAATATTGGGCTTTGAATGTACATGTACTATGACAACTATTGGTACCCGCACCACTATTGGGCCCTCTCCCCTAGTGTTAGCATTATTTTTTATTATTTTTACTGAAAGTAGGTCATGTTAACTTCTATAAATAAGGTTTTGATTAATTTCTAAAAAATAATAGAAAATTTCTCTCAATGTTTTTAAAATAATATGATGTCTTAAAGGAGAAAACAGTCTTATGAAAAGTGTTATTATCCAATATACCTAAATTTAGAAATTTAATAAAATATATATCCATTAAAACAACTAAAACAAACATTCACATTCAGAAAAATAATAATAATAATAATAACATTTGTTGTAAATAAAGTGGAGTTTTATGTAGCTCAATTTCTATTTTTTTCAACAATTAAAAATAGGTTCAATTTTATTAAAGAAAATATCCATTAATTTTTTACAAATACACAAACAATAAACTTATATTTTATTACTTTACATTATTTCAAAACTCAAAACATATATATCACTTTTTAAAACATTAATAAACATCGATTTATGTAAATGTATGTCCAAAACATAAAATATGCCAACACTCCTAAATTTGAAAAGTGATACATAGATTGAAACTTATGAATGTATATTATGTTTTCTAAAATGTAGAGAAATATAAAAAAAATTACTACTTTGTGACCTCTCATCTTTGTGCTCATACCTATTAACACTTGGAAATGCACCCTTGTTGAACATAGTGTCCAACATTCTAGTGAAACATGGGAATGACTTCAAGGTGTGACCTTGCTAATTGAAGCAAAAACCTACAAATGAAGGGTTGGTTCCTTGTCTAAACTAAGTGAAGAGTATTGTTCAAACTCAATACTGAATGCATATGAACTAATCCTAATCCTAATTACTAAATCTTTTGGGTGAAAAGGGAGAAGAGGGAAAAAATGAAATAGTGATGCACCAAGTTTAGAATGGTTTCTTCTTACCCAAAGAGCACAAAGAATCAATATGAATCACTAGTGATACCTACATAGTTCTCTAATATACCATTTCTTGGAGGTATGCATA
The DNA here is from genome assembly GCA_007258455.2 of Sequoia sempervirens. Lineage (NCBI taxonomy): Eukaryota > Viridiplantae > Streptophyta > Pinopsida > Cupressales > Cupressaceae > Sequoia > Sequoia sempervirens. The sequence continues at coordinate 80,863,304 of VDFB02000007.1, forward strand.
GAGGTTAGGATTTAACATGGAATTAAGAGGGAACAAATATCCACAGTTAGCTCTAAAAACTAAAAAAAAACACAAAAAAAACATACATAGAAGATGACAAAATTCACTTGCACTCAAAGGTAATAAGATTTACACAAGATGCAAGAGAGAGATGAGGTGAAAATTGAGAATTCTTATTGATACAAAGACACAAAGACAAATTAGAATTGCAAAAGTATAAAATTATAAGTGTCTTCTCTAGAAATCAAAAGAACTTATAAAAAAATGAGCACAAATAGATTTTTAAACCTCAAAAGGATGTAAGAAAGAAAGAGCATGTGGTAGAGGAAATAAACCTAGCCACGACTCAACAAAATGAATTAAAGACATGCATGTCCATTGAATCTTGAACTGGAGGCATGAGAAAACATTCTTAACATCTATGCCATGCTTCCACATTGATGAATCAATGGAAGAAGTGCAGAAACCCCCACAAAATTCATTGTAAAATGTGGTTAAGGATGGCCCTTTGACCAAAAAGGAGTTTGCAAATCAATAAATGCAACATGGGTGCCATTTTATCCCTTAGAATCAATAAAAATGAGTTAAAAAACCTTTCTTGAGCCTCCATGGATTGGATTTGATAGTTGCAGAAGTGGTTGCAGCATTGATGAAATTTCTAGGTCAAAAGCATGCCATTTTGGCCTCTTGTAAAAATTTGAGCCCCATGCGGATGTCAATTTGGCCAATTGCAAAAATCTAGCCCCCTTTCAGATATTGTGAAACTTTCACCTTGATGTCACGGATATTGTGGAACTTTCACCATGACATGGATATTGCAAAACTTTTAGCCTAATGTGGATATTGTGGAACTCTCATCCCAAGGTGGATATTGCAAAAATTTCACCCTAATGTAGATATATCTTGATACCACCAGAACTTCCACAATATCTTGAAGATCCCAAATATTTTGCAATAGCATAACTTGGTTGAGTTTTTTACAAAATTTTCTCCAAATTTGAATTGGAGACACCCATTTGGGCCCTCTCAAGATAGGAAAATCAAATAACCCTCACACTTAGCATTTTTTTGTATTTTTCAATTTATGGTAATTAACTAAGGACTAAGGGACTAATGCAACAACCAAATACACAAAAGCATGCAAGATGGTCCAAGTAAGATCTCTCAAATTGATTATAATTGATGGGCCATAAGGTAGGCGTGAAATGCCAATAATATCTTTATGCAAATTTTTTATTGTATCAAATTCTTTTTATGTATATTTTTATATTTTCTTACATTCAATTGAAGGTATTATATATTTTTATAATCAAGTATGTATTTATAAGGTGTCATAATCACTCTTTAAAAAGTCAATTTCACTATGGATTGCATTTTATGTGATACAAAAATAGTTTTTGCATGTTTGAGATCAGTAGTGCTTCATGCATATATGTTTTTTTATTATAGAGCTACAGCAAATTAATTATATAAATTATCTAAAAAACTTACCTAAAATAATTAATACTTGATCACGTTTTTTAAAGGGTCTTCCACATCCATTTTGTTTATCACATGACATATATATTTACTAGCACTTGCACCAGAAGGGGTGCAAGGGTTACACTGATAAAAAAGTATATGTAATTTAACATGCGTAGGAGGCATATTCTTTATTTTTCTTTAAGAACCGAAGCTCAAAATATAAAAACATATAGAGAACACCTTTGGCATGTTTTGTATATTGGGGAGAAGGAAACCTAAAGACTTGTTCTATCTAATTTATATCTTTTAAACTCTCATTCTATGAAAAAAATCCCCTGTATGTGTAAACAGAGATGGCAAAATCCACTAAATATTCCATTTATTTTAAATTTTCTTATTTTTGGATATTTTACAAAACATATATCACACCTTGTTATGCTTCCATATTTTGCATAATGCTAACCATGATAGCTACAAATATAGGTAATAGAATTTGTTGGTAAGGTAATATTATGAGCATCCATCCTCAATCAATAAAATTAACAAATGAACTATTAACTAAATTGCTAGAAAATTAAAACCTAAACACAATCAAACCCAACCAATAGGAAGTACAAATATATTATAAAACTATGCCATGTTCTTGAATAAGTGATAAGAGCAATTATATGACATTCATGACCTGCCATTGTATATAGCTTTATGAAATAGAACAAATGAATAATAGAAATTGTTGAGCCATATTTTTTCTCAAGAGAAATATATACCATTGGAATAATAGGCCTATTTGTGAGTTATCATATACAATTAGCTTACCTTGAACTACTAAAAATGTTGATTTGTGTCAACAATTATGGAAACTTGCAAACCCAAATCAAAATGATCTAATGAGAATGACCAATAAGCATGTTAATCATACTGGCAAGCCTTTTATAGTGACCTAGTGGGTGTCAATGTCTTTGGATCCTATACAAAATTATAGTGGGTGTCTTTTTTAGAAATTGGGCTTAACCAGTTTACTCAGTACATAATCCCTTGATCATATGTCAATTACAAGTTCCAAAGAAATGTCACCATTTGCATCAAAATTACTCAAGCTCCCACTTGTTTCATACAGAGAAATATTCTTCCCTTCAACCATTATGGTCATAGTGTGCTAGCTCTTTCTTTACTGATAGTATTCTTACAACTACATCCACATTGAAAAAATTATTTGTCAATCTTCTAGACTTAAAGTTTGACAGATAAGGCTACTGCTTTTGAACACATCACCTAGTGGATTTGGACTCAAGTAACACTCAATAAAAATAATACTAATGTCATTGTATAAGCATGAACTATAACATTGATTTGGTCAGTGCAAAGAACAAAAAACCTTAAACAAACTAGATACAATTTTAAGAAAAATTACTCTCCAAAAGTATGGGTAAAAATGGTAACGGAAATTGAAAAAAAACGTGTTGCACATAAGTTCAATACCAACTCATTTATACCTATTTGCAGTCTACCCTCTTAATGTGTCGCAATTAAACTCCATGAACTACTGCTAGAAAATATAAAACTTTACCCAAACCCAACACATTTTAGGAGGAACCCAAGAGACAAGAGGTCATCAATTTATTTGCATTGAAATCACCTGATGTGGTTAATTTATTTGTGGATACAAAAACACAATAATTATCCCAAGTCTTTGGACAGCTCCTAATGTAAGGAAAATCCAAGCTAAAAGGGTCTCCATGAAGCATGTTGGCCTAGCTAGAACATTAAAAGTTCTCTTAGCGGAAATGAGATTTAGGGTTCTCATATAGCATGGAAAGAATGAAATTGAAGAGATCAAAAACTAAATGCAAAAATTTTGTGCTCATTTAGCCCAAAGCAATAGGTACTAAGTTGTAGATTAGATCCACAAAGGTAGAATCTATTAATTCTAAAAAAGGTCGTTGGATTGTAAACACTCACTTTCATATTGCAAGATACCATCTTCATGGATACACTTGTTTCATCGACCCCGCCATATAAAAGTTACTAAAAACTATTCTCTACAAATAAAAGAAATTAAAGAATTTCGCTCGTCAAAAACCAAACAATGGTGTAAAGAAGTGTACCTACTTATTTAAATTGTAAGTGTCTGGTTATAAAAATAAACAAAATTGAGTACAAATGTACATGGCTTGAATGAAAGCATAGACTTTAATTGAGACCTGGGACATGAAAGAGTAATTTGCTATTCTCAAAACAAGAGAGAACACAACAAAGAGCAAGGAAAAATAGAGAAGGAACAAAATGACATAACATTGGCATGATATCACTTTCTTAAGTCATAGACATCATCATCATATGAGCAATCCTCTTCAATGACATTGCATTGAGGTCACTCTGGCATTGCGCTTCCCCTAGGATTGACTTTGGGACCTCCTAAGGTTTCTAGGTTGCCAAAAGAATTGTTGGTGTATGTGTGCAAGTGGTTCATTTTTATAATCTATTATGATGAACAAAATTCAATTTATTTGATTTTCCTATATGATATAGTGAAAAAGATGAAATGTTGTGTTCAGTAAGAGATGTTGCTATGATTAGAATGCACTTGAAGCCATACACTAAACAAAGTACTTGTCCATGACATTAAACTTATTTTAAAAGAGCTCTACTCATGCAATTTGGTTGGTTTGGTATGTAAAATCTGGAAACTAAACTAACAAAGAAAATATTTGTGGTTGCTCTATTTGAAGTAAAACTGTAAACTTTCAAAATAATAGGTAGTTGATGCTCTTAAAAAAGTAAGTAAAAAAGGTTAATATTTGAATCTTAATTGAAGGTATGAAAAATACAAGGACTCCAAAATCAATTATATTATTATTATTACTACAACTAGGATTTGTTATTGTCAGAAAACTAATTTGATGTTGTTTTAAAAAGCAATGTGCAACTTTCAAGAATCTAGGCAACAAATCAATTAACAAATGACCGCCAGTCACGAGGTGGCATTTACAGAGGCATCGACTGATAAACTATGAGATGGTAATTTTGACCACCTGTACTTCAGAGAAGAATTCCAATAGCCCTTTCGAAAGGCAGCAAAGGGAATAGTTTCCATTATGTACGATGTTAATCTTAAAAATGTTTGCAAAGATTGAAAAATAATTGAAACTAAAGCAAGAAAGAATTCACACTTATCAATCAAAAGAGCAATAAAAAATCAAATGCAATCTAAAGTAGACATAAACCCTAACCATGGTAGTATCTTGTGCTAAAAAAGTGCTACAGTTCACAAACCCAACGTATTAAATATATAACAAATGGAACCATGCAAGGTTTGCAAGTGATGCACAGAACAAACTTTGGTAACAAAAGCATCTCCTCTGCTGACAATCCTACTCCGGAAAGCTGAATTCAAAGATTCTCCTAGTGCTTGCTCTGTGTCGTAAATGCTCGCTATGTCAAAGTGTGCAATGGGTACACCGAAGAGGTGTGGATGGTCAATAATAGAAATTTTTGGTCTATTTGTTTTAGTCAATTATTCCAGGATATGTACAAAATGGATTTTCTGAAACGGTAAATATAAATGCAATTGGCAAGTGTAAAGAAAAATTCCACAACCTTCCCTACTATCCTCTCTGATTGTGCCAAAATGGGAGCTTTCGAACAGGGTGCGACCATCCATCAAAATATCATACCGTTTACATTCATATATTCCACAACCTTCCCTACTATCCTCTCTGACTATGCCAAAATGGGAGCTTTCAAACAGGGTGCGGCCATCCATCAAAACGTCATACTGTTTACATTCATATATTTAAACAGTATTTTGCAGGCCTCATGGATGGAGTATATTGTAATAGATTTTTAAATATATACCTGATCTGTAATTTTTTTCTCTAAGGGAGGCTGAGTGTATTTCGGTCTTCTATATTCTTTCCCTTTTTTAACAGATATTATGTGGAAGGTTTGAAGCTAATAAAGAGTCAATCAATCAAGTGTTATGAAATTTGAGCCTGTGAGTTAAAGATAGTGTCTTGAAAATTAAGTGTTGATTAAACATTTAAACCATTCAACCTACTTTATTTGGCTTCTATAGCCCTATGAGATGATTGATTGCGAAAGTAAGAACTTCCCTTACATGAACCCATTTTCACACAATGATATATGAACAACACAATAAACCAATAACAGTACCTTACAACAATGAAGATATTATCCAACTAGTAACATTGTATTATCATATAGATCAATAGATTTTTTTTCTGCATATAGAAAATGATTCCTATTTTGAATATAATCTACCTCGATGCAGAACGACCAATTATAGAACTTCAAAAAGATCATCCTTAACAGCAAAGACCTCTGAAAATCTAGCGCTCGCATCAACAAGCTGAAAACTTGATTCCTTCAGTTTGTCAACCCAACCTTCCAAGAGCTATCCTTCTGGAGCCTCTTTCGCAATCCATCCCACAACCAAAACCTCAGACCTATACCAAACTAAAAATAATTAAAAACTAGCACTTGCACCTACAAGAGGTTCAAGGGAGACGCCGATAGGAAATAAAAGGAAAAGCATAAATGAATTGAAATAATACATAATTGGTTATATAAAAATATAGACATAAAGTTACGGATATGAAATATTCCTATAAAATCAGATGAGTTGATAAGTAGTCTCATTTATAAACTTGTAAAATTGAACCTCCTATAGGAAATAAAAGGAAAAGCATAAATGAATTGAAATAATACATAATTGGTTATATAAAAATAGACATAAAATTACAGATATGAAATATTCCTATAAAATCAGATGAGTTGATAAGTAGTCTCATTTATAAACTTGTAAAAATATAAAAATTGAAAAGTGGATGTTCTCATTTATTGTTGGGAGAATTGGTTGTAGGAAGATACATAGGTGGAATGCGATGCCATACAAGATAAATAACCCTTATAGATCAATTAAACAAAAATATAAAAAATTGAAAAGTGGATGTTCTCATTTATTGTTGGGAGAATTGGTTGTGGGAAGGTACATAGGTGAAATGCGATGCCATACAAGATAAATAAGCCTTATAGATCAATTAAACAAAAATATAAAAATTGAAAAGTGGATGTTCTCATTTATTGTTGGGAGAATTGGTTGTAGGAAGATACATAGGTGGAATGCGATGCCATACAAGATAAATAAGCCTTATAGATCAATTAAACAAAACATAACAGTGTGAGATATCTTCAAATATTTAGTATCCACATACAACTATGTTGCAATTATGAGAGCATATAAAAAAATAACATCATACAATACATAAAAGAAATCAAAGAAAAAAATGTACAAATAGATTAAAAATTTGATAAGAGCATATAAAAAAATAACATCATACAATACATAAAAGAAATCAAAGAAAAAAATGTAAATAGATTAAAAAATTGATAAAAAACATTTTTTTTTTTTTACCTACACTCAATCAATTTTATAGTCCATCAAACTGTGACTGAATTGAACATGAGGATTGACTAAAGCTAGCGTGAGGCCTAGTATTAAATTTTGGAAAACACTCCAGCATCTTAGAACAGCATTAGTTTGCACAATCCAACTTTTTACTTCAAAACCTGTCACTTCCTCACAACCCAAACCCCTAAAAACAAAAAAAGATACACCTTCAATGTTCTTCTTCCTTCTTCCATTCCAAGAATAATTACACTGTACAGAAAAGAACCTTTTAACAACAAAGATGCATATTCTCAGCTTTTGGAATGCACCTACCATAAGTACATATTAAAAGTAGGGTAAGATTAATCACAAAAAAGTGAAGATAAGGCAAGTGACCACGCCAAAGCAAATATGTGAGTATAATTACTGCAGCTCAAATAGAAAAACAAATCAAAATATTGAATTTTATTGAATGCCCCTGTATTATCACTGCTCCGATCTTTATACAGATCATAATGTTCCATTTTACAGGTTTCAAAAACTAAATTATAAAAACTTTATTGGAAATTTTATCATAGATTTTCAGAATGCATTTATAATACATTAATAGTAGCATATTTTTCAAAATCTTAACCACAAAAGGTGAAATTAATTTTGACCACTGAGGTGAAATTAAAGTTAATTGTTGAAACCTAACTATAACTTTCGACATTATTCTTGTAACTAAGACCAAATTTCCTATTGTTGATTTCTTCAAATATTCCAACATTATAACCACCAATTAAGTTAATATGGATTTACTATAGAATTTTGGCAAACAATCTAGCACCATACTGCAATTAAAACTAATACAAATCCAATGGTTGAATCTTGTCAAACATTCCAACATAAGTACTATATGTTTGATTAATCGTAATTCCATTGTTGAACCGCCCTCCCTTTTTTGTGAATATTGTACTATACTTTATTTAAAGTTAAATTGAAAATATTCATCAAAATAAAAATAGAAACCCACAGTTGCACTTAAGCTTTACTAAGAAAGTTATCAGAGATGGATAGAATCTTTCTTGCTTTTCTCTCAACATTTTTCTTTCCTCTTACTTCAAAGGATAAGTGCACCATATACAAAATGACATTTGTTACATGGATGAATTTTATCAATTTTCAGTATGCTGCTATGATACATTAATGGTAGGGTAATTTCAACCATGAAAAGATGAAATGTATTCTAACGACTAAAAGATGAAATTAGGTTAACTACTGCAACCAAACTAATTTTCAACATTATCATCGCATCTAAAGAAAAAAAAACCTGTTGTTGAATCTCATCGAATATTCCAATATTATTACTGCCAGTGAAGTTAATATGGATTTACTAACAAATTTTTGCAAACATTCCAACACTATTACTGTTCAAACATTCCACAACTATTACTGCAATTAAAGTTGACAAAAATCCTATAGTTGAATTTTAGCGAACAGATCAACATAAATACTATACCTTAGGTTAATCTCGATCTCACGGTGAATTCAGTGCAAATTTCAGTAAAAAGAAACCAGCGGATGCAATTTGGCATACATTAGAGGATTAGAGGATTATTACTGCAACTGAAAGAAAATACAGTTGCATTTTGGCAAACATACGGGGATTATACTGCAACTAAAGTTGATATTTATCCTACTATTAGATTTTACCGAACATTTCAACATTAGTAATACTCCTTAGCTATAGTGTATTTTTGAGTATTATGACTGTCACTAAGTTCAAAAGGAAAGCTGCAGTTCAATTTCATAGGTTATAACTGCAACACATTCCGAAAAAAAGGAACCAGTAACCACAGAAGAACATTAGCTCAGTGGTTGAACAACCCATAATGCACATGGAAGGTCTTATATACAAGTCCCGGCTGGTCCTTGCAAAATTGAAATGGTATCTGAGCCAGACTAAAATGTCAAGCCCAGAATGTGTGACCTCAGAGGGGATTTTCATTAGGAACGGAGCCACAAGGAGTGGTAGCCTGGATGGCAGAGCACCTTAGCATATGACCAAAGAACGTCCATGATTCAAACCAAAAGTTTATAATAGATAAAGAATGGTTTTCGTAGATAAATAGCTTGTATCCAACCATAGATGTGTTCAATATAAAAATGATATGAACTTGAAATTTAAATTGGTGGATGACACAAGACTGCTTAAGTGCTATTAGGAACAACGATAAACAACAGAAGGTTCATCTAATGCATCAAGGTCAATGATAAAAGGCACCAGGCTGATCCAATGATATTAGAAACAAATATTTAAAAGAAAAATATTTTATATGACCAAGCCTACAAAGAATAGAAAACCCAATCAGACAACCATATGAAAGCTATTCAAATTTATACAGGAATGCACTGAGTCTGTAATAGATAAAAAGATGCTTTCTTTATACACATAAAACGTCCAACTCTAGATGTATTAAAAACACTAAAATAATAATTAACAACATAAACATGTCTAAGAGCCAATTTTCAGATAAAACTCAATACTTCAAAACGCTGCTCATAAGATAACTTGTGCATGAATGAAGAGGGCAGTTTTGATTGCGGGTTCCATGAAACCGAGGCAGCAGGGATGGAACAAGTAGGCACAGCAAGGGAAATTGAAGTGAGAGATGAAAAAGGCTTTGATGAGACTCTGGCTGAAGAAGAAAATGTGGCTGCTATATTATTCACTGCTGCTGCCATTTCTGAGATGTGTATTGCAGAAGTGGGTATCAAAGATACGGGGTATTGCAAAAATGGGTATATGTCAGACCTGATTGTAATGAAAAGTGATCAAGAGCCAATTCAAGCGGCACCTAGTCAATGCTATTACTGAGAAAAAACAAGAAGCTACTGGTTGATATCCATTGTGTAAATGGTTGAAGATAATGCAAATAAAAGAAGGTTTATAATGCAGATTAATCTAGAAATTAACCAGGCGAAATCAGACTGCAGACGAGCAATTTACAAAATACATCTTTTTCATATCATTTAAGTATTAATGCTAGCTTTTCTTTTGTAAGACTGATAAGAAAAGGAGAATGCCCCAATATGTATTGAAACAAGAATTAAAGAACATGAAAAGAATAGAAACAATATACAAATGGCATGAAAAAAATTGCAGTACCGTCTGAAGCAGTACAGTCTATTTATGCAATTGGAGGCAGTGGAGGAGGGCGGCTGAAGGGAAAATGCACATTAATAACATTCTTCCTGACAGAAGATATCTGGTAGATTTATTCATAATGAGATTAAGAGAAATTAATTTTGAGGGTGGAGTGTTTGGACGGTGGACTGTATTTCTTAAAATTGCATTCAATGAGGACATGATGGTAAACAACCCAATCATTTAATAGCTTACTGTTAACAACATAATTATCACCTGTCTTCCCTGTTCAATTCACTAAATAAACTCAAAAAAAAATCAAACGTGTAAGGTGCAGATTTGTTCCAGGGACCTTGGAGGGCATTGAAGTGCACGAACACCATAACGTGCAAAAAATACCTGACAGGAAATTTCAGCCTCCCTATGCAATTCTAAGAAATAGAGAACTAAGACGCTAACTGAAACGCTGTTTTCTCTTAAACGTCAATTCAACTCACTCAACGAATGACAGACTGCAAAGCAACAAAAGAATTTATAAGCTTTTCCTTTCTCTATATATATTTGGCGGAATGTTGCATTTAATGTTGACTTGGTTTTAGTACATCGTATTAAATTATACAGTTGCCCATTAAATTACTTCACGGCTTCTCATCACTTCACCAATCTCACATTAACTTTTCTCTGACAACCAACTTTATTACACGCCCCAGCCTCCACAATTCCATTTTCAGCTAAAGCCCTGTTTATCAGCATCCAGTAGAAAAATGGTATACCGATCTGAAAAATGGTATATAGGACATGTGAGACAGGAATGTCGATGGCTTGTGGACTGGCAAGTCCACAATAAGAAGCCTATCGGCTAAAATATATATTTGTTAAAGAAACTTAATTGGATAGTTGGCAGATCTTTCTAATTCAAAAACAAATAAGATGAACTGGTATTATATAAGCAATTAAGCTAATTTAAAGTAAAAACATAGTTTTAAAAACTCTTTTAGGGGTCAACAATTCCAATGAAATTCAATCTTTTCTCTTTAGATTTTGATTAGCCAATCAAACAAATCCACTAAAATTAAACCGACTGCAATTTGAGACAACATTTGACTCATAATGTAAGAGAAAATTTATTTATTTTTAATTTAAAATCCAAATATACAAACGTTTCAGCCATAAACCTCAATGAATACATAAGAATCTCAAAGCTCTTTCCAAGAGCTTAAAGAAAAATAAATTTCTTCTCTTAAAGTTAAATTTTGAGAACACGCAAAAACAAATCCACTTAAACTACGTTAACCAATCTCAACACAAAATTTTAGTTTAAATTATAAAACAAGTTCATAAGGCCAAGACCTACTAGTGGGTTAAAATCTTGGGTTTGATCCCTAGCAAGCTCGCCCCCCAAGGCATTGAAGTAACGTAGTGGATTTGTTTGATTGGCAAGCCCCTTTGAGACACGACACTGGCCTAGGAAAGAACTGGTGACAAAAAAATCTCCAAGTACCATTAGCCCCTCTCTCTCTCTATAAATATATATATATAATATATAATTCCAATGCTAGCAATTTGAAGAAGTTGGGCATCCATCATTGATTTTGGGAGCTAAAATTCCAACGAATTTCATCATCCAAACTGCAACTTTTCATTAATCAAGCATACACCAAAGAAATTTCGACACTACATTCTTATTTCCAAAAAGAAAAAGAAAAAGCTAAAATCCCAATGAATTTCATCATCTAAACTACAACTCCTCATTAACCAAACATACACGAAAGAAATTTGGACACTACATTCTGATTTCCATACATATATATACATTCATCTCAACAGCTAAAATCCCAATGAATTCCATTCTCTAAGCTTCAAACTTTGAGCACCCACAAAAAAATATTACTAAAAAGATCTCTCAAATTATACAGACCGAAAATCTGATGCCAAATGTTACTCCCAAAGGCGGAAGAAAAAGTATATAAAACAAAACCCAAAAGCTTTCTTTTTGTTTACCTCTTTGTCATGGTAGGAATTGTTCTAAATGCCATGATAAGAGAGAGGTTCGGGTTCAAACCACAGTTCTACCAACGACCCAATGTGGAAGTGAGCGAATCCCCACTGTTGCCATTGGGCTTTGAAATAACGGTGGAGAAACCTCTGTCAGTTAACAGAGGATTTGAGGGCCCCCCCACATGAACACAGTCATTGTCTCCTGATTTGTTTGCAAAAGTTCTCCATTCAGAAGTCTCATCAATAGAATGAGCTTACAACACAAGCCCACATTCCACACACACTATGTCTCCTACAGCATGGTCCAAAACTACTTCGGTTGGCTTTTAACAGTCTGGACACAATGCCTCTAACATCTTCACTATTGATTTAATTGTCTGTATCAATTTTTAGCTGTTTTGAGTTAATTTACAGTTATTTGTGTGCTCGGTCGTGAGTTTGGATTTGCTCAAGGTCAGAGCGACATATCAAATATGTGGTAAGCACAACTGAATACAGAAAACTCAATTTTATAAATTTGCACAGCAAGCACAACCTTCGAACTAGATTCTAATTTTGTTCAAAAAAAATCAAAATAGTGAAAAAAAGTACCTGCAATGCGTCCTTATAGAATCACATGCTCTCCATCTGGGAACTTCCATTGTTCTTGGCCTTCACATGTAACACAATATTGTTACCCAGAGTAGCATTTTTCTCTGGCTGTATAGAAAGTGTATCTGGTTGCCCATGAACAACATTACGGTCTCAAGAAACTCTACCCTAAGAGCTATGGAAGGTAAATTAAGGAAAATTTTGGTTTTTTTAACATACATTAGTGTAGTACATGACTTCAATTGGTGGGCCATTCAGTAAATGATGGTGTCTATTCAACAAAGGTCTTAGTGGAGAAGTGATAGCTGCATCCAATTACAAAATTCCAACTGAAAAAAAACCTTTGAATCAAGAAGATATTGTTTCTATACTTATAAAAAATCATTAATATAATTTATAAATTTAATGTCAAATTCTTCAAATTCTATAAAATATCAATTTAATTGCTTCTTTTGTTTAACTCTTTTGGTTCCTCAGGATTCTTATCTGAGTTTGGGTTAAAAAGGCCATCCAATTTAGGTCTGAGCAACGAACACCAATTCTTACAACATCGCATTACTTGGTACACTTTGATTGCTGGAAATGGGAAACATACAAACACAGTTAAGCACCTATTTTCTACGAGTGCAGAGTAATCGCTCTTATTTGGAGAGTTTTGTTACACAATGGTTTATTTTGGGAATCAAAGCCCTGTCAAGACTTACAGTTTCTATTAGATCTAAAAAAATTGTACTGTCAAAAGGCTTTTTTATGGGGGGGTTTTAGGTCTGGATGTGGTATAGGAGGTAGAGAGACACCTAAGATTCGCTAAATCCAAAATATTGAATAGGGTTAAGCGTGTAAATAGACAAAGCTGTCAAATTCACCTCTTGTGGAATAATGTGAACAATTAAATTTATTTTTTTCACATTATTCAATAATATTTAATCGTTGATTACACTCATTAGGTACATGTCACAGATCAAGAGATTCGCTAAATCCAGTTATGCCTCACCAAATCTTGCATAGTGCAAGGCAATAATAAATACGCCGGGTGTGAGAGGTAGTGAGCGGAGCGGTAGGGAGGCGAGAAAGCAGGGATATATTTAACGGCAAGAAACTTCAATGGACGAGATTTAATTAATAGGTTAATTGGACTGCTCAAAGTGTGAAAGTGTCTATAACCCCCATATAGAGAAGAAAAACTACAGCTGATCATAATAGCTTAATTGGACTGAGTACATCACTCGTAGAATAGAGCAAAGGAGGCTCATACCCCATCTGTAGTGAACTTTGGAAAATTTACAGTAATTTTGTAGAGTAAATATTGAAATCTCTACCCATAACATAGAATGATTAGAGAAGTAACAAAAATCTCCACGCACAATATAGAGTAATATCTATAATAGCGTAGAGGATAGCCTCATTGCTAGATATTCATAACTGGTAGAAATGATGAAACTAGATTGGAAGATGTAATTATGTATTTTACAGAGCGAAAATTGAAATAGATACCTGGAGAGTGGAGAGCAGTATTCACGACTGCTTTAACCTCCTCATTCAGATTGTAACTGGTTGCAGTCCTCAACCAATGAATGGAATCAAGGCTCCTATATTAATTCGAACACTTCCCTCTGCAATTCCCATGAACTTTGCAAGCATTGAAAGAGCCGACACTGGAGCTGTGTGGAACATGAGTCGCTGTCGCCACAGTTTTGAGTGGCCTCGAATCATTTCTATGGAGCAAGCTAATTTGATTGTCAGATTTTCACTGTTTTGCACCTTTTTTTAAACATGGGACGCAACTGTGTGTTCTCTTCTACAGATTGCAAATATAAAAAATATTATGATTATAGAGCTGCTCGAAACATGCATCCTTCTAAATAAAAATATCGGTTCTCTGACACAAGGGAATCCAAATACGATATTACTGCGAATTTATTGCTACAAACCGACTGAATGGCTACAGGTAAAAGAATTTATTGCATTTACTGCGAATTCCCCAACCGCCCAAAAAAGAAGCCGGCTGAATGGTTACAACTAAGAGCATTTATTGCAAATACATGCACGAAAGGAGGAGTAGTTAACTTGAACCCGAAAGAAAACTTCCCCAAGTGCTTCAAGTTAGTTCTGACAGTACAGTCGACGGTGAACTTGACCACCAATCCACTAAAGTTTGGCTTGAAACCATGGTAGTTTAAGGGCGTGAGACTTGTTTCAGGCCAAAAGCTCATGCATAATATAGCCTATCGGCTAAATATTATAATTTTATTTTTTGTTTATTTATAATGAGTTGTGAATATGAATAATAAGCATAAAGATAAAATTTAGTGTCAGACAATAAGACTCATATCAGTTTAATTTAAGAATATATTTTACACATCACATCAAATTATAGTCATAAGAATAAAATAAGTAAATTTTATTTCAATATAGTTAGATGATAAGTTATTTGAAGTACCTTTTTTAATGATTAAAGATAAATAAGGATTTTGAAATGGTCTAAAAAATTTAGAAAGAGAAAGTTAGATACAACAATGAAGCCCAAAGATTATCAAAGATACAACTATAAGAACCGATAACACTATGACTAAACCAATAACTACAAGCCCAAAATTAATAGCACAAAATCAACATCAAACTAGAAGCCAAAAAAGCCTAGCATCTTAGTGTGCCTTGAAACTAAAGAGCTCTAGAGAGCACTAAACCCAAACATCTACTCTACTTGCTAAAACGTTGGAACTATAGAAATTCCTATTTGTTCTTCCTTTTCTAACAACCAATCCAAGAATGAAGATAACTTAGAGTAGTTAAAAGACTTCATATTGATGAAAACTCTAAGACATGAATTCTCTTATTTTCTTTTTTCATTATTTGACAAATATAAACTTATAGAAGGTGGACTTGATCAAATGGAGATAGCATCATTAATCCTTCTAAACTATTCCTTGTTGGCAATAGAATCCTCCCCATTCTCATGTCACTTGAGCCATTCTCTTCGGGTTTTGAAGAGAGAAGGCGTAAATCACCTTTAATATCCTTCAAGGATAGAAGTTCCTTGACCTCCTTGCAAGGATTTGCTCTTGTTTATGAATGAATTGAGTTTTGTGGTTTATAACCGACCATATTATTGATGATGAGAATCCTCTCAAAACATCCACCTTCTTGGAACCTAATTGATTGGGTTTTTCCTTTTACTTGAAGACCACCTTGTTTTCCATCTCCTTAGGATAATTTTACACATAGTGGTCCACTCTATTGCAATTCAAGTAGACAAAAGAAGAGTTTTAAAATGTTGTTAATTCATGCCAAAAGCCAAAAATTGAAGAGAGAGTGATAGTAGAGGGAAGCTCCAAATCCAAATTTACATTACACAAATTTGAGCAAAAACCAACCATTTTTTAGATCTAGTAATTTAGTATTAATAATTATAAGTTTGTCAAATGAACTAATAACACCCTTCAAAACATCATCTTATCAATATTTAAGGGAAAACCTAGGGAGCCTAAACCAAAGAGAAGGCATATTTAGGCTTTCTATTTTTAGTTTAAAACTTGGACTCCATTATCTTAGAAGTAAAGCTAGAATAACTTGTAAGCCATGGGTGATCCAAGAGGGTTCTATCACAATATTCATGGGTTGAAAAGGAAATAATAAATAAACCCCTAACCATATCAATAATATCCACCATGAGCTCTTCAAATTTCACTTTCTTTTAGCCTAGTTCCTAAAACATCTATATTTAGTCTAGATCCTAAAACTTTTCCCATGAGAAAATTATCAAGCCTCTTAGAGGACCTTTTAACTATTGAGTTTGAGACCTTAAGGAGGATATCTTCATTATCCCTTGAAGGTACTAATAAAAGTAGACACCAAGAGCTCAAGGGAGCCTTACCTCTTTGGAATTGAATACTTGTTGAAGTTAAATCCTTGTTTTGAACAAATCCACCCAAGAGACATAGCCTACCCTTCAAGGAGACTCTAGAACAAAATCCTTCACTCTAGAAGAAGACTTGGGGCACACCTTAACAAGCCCTCCTTATAATGCCTATTAACAAACCCAACTTGTGGAGAAACAAATACAAGAGAATCTCCACCCCTTATACCTACACCACACCTTCCAAGACAAAACCATGGTCATCCCCAATAGTTGTAGGAGGCACCAAAGAAGTTGCACCACTAACAATCATGCCCACATCCTTACAAGCCTTATCACAACTCTCCTTGTATACTACATATAGGGAAAGAGGAACCCTACCACTAACTATGTTTAGCTTCTACACCAAAAGTTTACATGCATCCTTCAACCCCTAACGCATTGCAAGCCTTGACATCTACATAATAGGAAGGGAGAAGAAAACTATAGTGAAGCCCCTAACTTGAGCCAAGGAGCACAAAAATTGGCAAATCCTTACCATTTCCCTTACCCATAGCAGGAATTGACTAATCAGCAAAACCCTTTCTAGTGGCAAATACAACTCCTTGTCAGTAGAAGGATGCTAAACCACGAAGGAAATGAAAGCCTTTTGATGAGCATTCAACCATAGATCTACTAATCTCTATTCTTCCTCCTCATCCCAAGAACCATTTTGTTCATCCTCCACCTCCTTATCTACATCATCCCGACCCTCATCTTCATCAACTTCCTCACCTAATCTTGCCAAGTTTTTCCCGCTCTATCTTTCAAAACTAAATAACTTCTAAAACATTCAAGTTATCAAAATACTTTCCAATAGTATTCTCTCTTAATCTCCTTGGAGCTAATGTTTAATTATATATCCATCTCAACTTAGATAAAATATCAAAAACATTGTATATACAATGCCAACAATTTCTTCAAATGAGAAACATTCTCACAACTGCCATCTTAATTTCAAGATTATTAAATTAAAAACCACCATTACAGTTCATTTATTTGAAAACAAATTGAAAAAAACTAGGAGAAAATGTTGGATTAATATCTTATCCCCAAAAACTTAAATAACATTTAATCATTAATATAAAATTTCTCAAACTCAAATAAAGTGAAATTTCAACGAACTTATACTGGTGTACCTATCTTGATCATATTGTCAGAAGGTAAATTTCACGCAGTATGTAAAGCTCACTGTGGCTCTGTGTCTGTATATAAGATTATTTCCAAAAGAAAAATTGAAGTTTATAAATCAACAGAAAGTACCTGGGTAGAACCGATTTTTTTCCTTAAAACTTGAATAGAAGAAACAGATCTGCCGCCAGCACTCCTCCATCAACTGTTAGCTCTCCAACTACTTAGAGAAATGCTCTGTGGGATCTCCTTTTAACTTTGCTTTCCCAGGCGTCTGCCTGCTTACTTACCTGTTCTGTTATTTGATGTGAATGGTCTTCCTGTTCAAATCCATGAAGACAGTTAATGGATGGCCTCCTTTCAAGAATGGGGGAACCAAATGTGGGTGGCCACTTTCTTAACGGAAGGTTTTATATTATTTATAAGATTGTTTTGTTGTTGGGGAGTATAAATCTATGTCGATCTTTCTATTTTTAAATATAAGAATGGTGGAATCAAATAAATAGACTAGACTTCAAAAATCACATGAGAATATAAGCAGAGGACTTTGTATAATATAAAACAGTTGATGGAGAAGTTAGTAGCGGAATGTTGAAACATAGCCTTCTTTATTCCAGGGAGCAAATGATCTTTTACAAATTTTTACTAAGTTTTTCATTTTTAACGGTTGTTGAGTTTTACAAATTCTTAGTAAGTTTTTTTAATAATTTTTTTATTCCCGTTAGAAGATCTCTCAAACATATGATGTTTACTGTTTTTGGGATGATTTCATTTTTTATGTTAAACCTTAATTCAATCTTTAATTAGATATTGATAACATTTGAAATTTAGGTTAAGACAATCATACACTTCACATCACTCCTTGGGCTCCCCACTTTTCTCTATTGATGTCTCCATCTTTGAATTTGGCTTTGCTTTCAAACTCACTAGTCTCATAATCTTATCTTGTTCTTGGTGATTTGTGCTATAAAAAATCCTCCTCAAATAGAGTTGGCTATCAAAACACAAGAATAGCCATGCAAATTAGGAGAAGTGGGATATTTGGAAGGGGGTAACCTATCTAAAAGATCAAAAGGAGGGTCATTTTCAAGCAACTCGCTTGGGGTGATAACAAGGTGATGAGCCTCAACACCAAATCACCAAGTGTGTTTCCAATATGGTAATAGACTTCCCAACTCTACAACAAGCCTTTTGTGGCAATAGAAGGTGTGACATTAAATTGAAAAATATTTTCTAACCTAAAGACAATGTTTTTGTAGTCTATTAGTTGTCTCCATCTTCTATTTCCAACCTTTAAAGAGATCTCAGTAGGAAGCCCCTTGGAGTGATCCATCTCAACATAGATGTGAGCCTAAATGGTATAGGATTAGTTGGTTGTCTCCATCAAAATACAATGGTACTTCCCACGTCCATTTCCTATAGTCCTATACCACTCTAGTTTCAAAAAATGTAGGCACACCCACAAAAAGGTAAAGAAGAACCATTTATATGGGGATCAAAGATAGGGAACCATGGTTTGAAGCAAAGATAACCACCCTAGAAATTCCAATGACTTATTTTTAACATAGCCTCCTTACCCTCAAGGGAATCAAATTCAAGGATTAAAAACCCTTCACGCAAGGGTAGATGTTTATTTCTTCCTTCAAGGATTCTTTCTATTACATTGTGAGCTAGGCATACATATTATTCAACTTCAGTCATAGTTTTACAAATTTTACAAATGAGGTAATGATATTGTAGGTATTCTTCATATTCTATTATTTCCTCATCTATGTAGATTTTAGGAATATGATCTAAAGGGTAGAAGGAAGGAGAGAAGAATTTCCCAAAGATTAAGAGTCAAGAGTAGAGTGAGAAATGACCCTAGAGATGATGTTTTGTGAGCCAAGCCACAAGAAAGTGTCATCGTGAAATCCAACAAATTTATACTTCTATTCAAATTTCTATACAACTTGGTATTCTCAGCCACTATAATGCTTACCCATGTTAACCCTCGCTCCATCTTGCTTAATAAATGATTAATTTTGTGTTGATTCTAATGCTTGGATAGATTAAGTAATTGGAATGTGAATAGTATGATATTAGGTAATTTTATCATTTTCTTTGGCTATAGTTGTGTTGGAAATATGCATGTAATGCTTGATTGAGTATGCAAAAAAATTATAGGTGTTTGACCAATAGAACACGTGGAGGAGAATGACCCGAATTTCACTTAGTCATCTCACCTTACCAGTCCCTGTGATCAAGCTAGTGACCTTGTGATGCAAAACCCATGAACCCATATTCAAATCAGTCATGATTTTGGATACCCTAAGTTTTAGACCTATAAAAGTTTCCTTCTTAGGTGACTCTATTTATCATTGTTTGTGCAATTTTTTGATATGTGCAAAATAATTAAATAATTTTGATGAAATACTTTTATGTTATTAGAGTATTTGAAAAAAGAGAAAAGTATTTTTAATTTTTTTGATCAAATTAATCGCAATTATAAATAATATTTTAGATATGAAAATAAATAAATTTACAAATGTTATGAATTATGAAAAATAGATTTATTTTCAAAAAATTAGAAACATCACATTTCAGATACTAGCTCATAATGAAAGTGCACTATGAAAATAAGAAAAAAGTACTTAGGGTATTTTATTTCCTATGTTTTTGGCTTATTTAGAAAAATGATATGTTATTTCATTATCCATCTTATGTTTAAGAAATGGGAGAGAAAAATAAATAAAGGCTTTCTTGAAACCCATGTTGCTTGCAAAAGATTGAAAGTTTGGAGATTGATTGATTTTCTTGTAGAAGTAGGGTTCATATTGGATTTACATTTGAATTCATAGAGGTCATTTTAATTTTTGTTTGTTTTAGATTTTTTATTTGAAAAATAAGATTTAAATTTAGTTGTAAAAAAAAATATAAATTTCCTATCTAAACCTTAGCAACATTTCCTAAAAAAATCAATGTAATTATAAAAGTGTGGTGTTGGGTAGTTTAGGACATAGGGGTAGTCTTGGAATTTTAATTAATATATTTTCAAATTTTATGAAAAATAATTGTATTACTCTCAAAACCTTCACAATATTTCTAAAGTTTTTATGTTAGTGGAAAAGTGTGGTGTTGGGTTGATGTAGACCATAAGGGTATAATTGAAATTTTAATTTTGTAAGTTTTAGCTTTTGATAAAGAAAATTGGGAAGGTAGCTTCAAAATCTGTTAATGGTAATGCCTAGATATTTTTGGAAAATATTAAATTATATTTTTGAGATTTAGAAATTTAGAAATGTTATTATTGTTGTGACGAGGATTGTACCCTAACTAATTGTAGAACTTAGTTATCCTGTGAAACATGGGACCATCTTCAAACTGTTGGTTGTTTATGGTGAAGATGAACCTCCAAAGAGGGCTGGTTCCCTTGATGAACCTCCTATAAACTACTAATTTGGCAAAGAAAAAGGATAGAAGAACTAAAACTAAAAATAATTGATCCTAAGAGGTGATGCACCAAACTTTAATGACATGTACCATTTGTTTCAACTCACAATTTCTCTCAAAATTTGTCCTACTCTATGCACAACTCAATTTTGAACAAGCTCACACAACAGTGTTTCAGAGGAAGGTTATATTTCAAGTTTTATTGAAGGAAAAATGTGTTTTCATAGCTATAACTATTTAAAGCATTCGTACAACCTATGACATGTATGAGTTTTGTGTATTCTTGTATAAAATGTTTTCAAATGAGACATAATTCAAGGATTCGATATTGAAAAAATCATAAAAATCAGATCAAATCTTTTGTAATAACACTCAACACATGAATTTTGAGAAGGCAACATATTACTTTTTATTGAAAAATAGGAGTTTTGCTTATAAAAATCTAAAAAAATACTTGAAAATACATGAAGTTCCTACTCTAAATTGAAAAAAAACATCTCAAAAAATAAGTTACAATCTCTTCTCTTGCATACAGTAAAAAGAAGAATAACTAAACTCCAAAATGAGTTGGATGCTTGGTTTTATGAAAAGCCACCTCTAGCTTAACAGAACTTGTCTTCATGGAAGAGGCTAAGTTTGCATGTTGATTAAGAGTTGTCTGGATGTGGAACTCCCTCTAGACTAGTTGCAAATCATGCAAAGCTTCGTGAAGGAGAGTTGACTTTGACCTCTTGACCTCTTTCCCTTTGCATGCCCCTTGAAATTATTGATGTATCATGACAGCATCGGTCATATATCCAGCCCAGATTGCGCATAAAAGAACAATTAAATTATAGCCTATCGGCTATTTAATTGTTGAGATCATCTTTATGATTGGCCATGTCCTTTGATAAATAATAGTTAACATTTGTTAAATATTAAATGGCTCGATCCTTGAAGAGGCACGACTTATGAGGAGGCCAACTTGTTGATCAAGGATGCGATTTTATAGAAGAGGCGCATCATTCTATGTTGGCCGACTTGTGTTCTTGAAGGGTCACGTCTCCCTTCCATATTGTATATATAGCCGATGGTTCTCTCATTGTTATAATTCATTCATACATTCATATTTGCAAGTGCGAGTTCTTCAAGGCAGATCGACTTGTGTTAGAGGCTGAGTTTTCATCTGTAGATTGCAGCATATTGTTTCTGTAGTTGCATCAAATTGTGGTGCATGTTATAGGCCTTCATATCGACCTCTATTGTAAAGGAGACTCTATTGGTGATTCAATATATAAGTGATATATTGTTGTTAGGTTTTTCTCCCTCAAGTGGAGGGTTTTCCTAGGGTATATGTTGTGTCTTTGTGTTGATTTTGAATTAATGTTATGTGCATTCATTTGATCATAAAACTAACATGGTATCAGAGCGGGTTTGAAGAAGATCGTGATCAAATTTATTATTACAACGATACTCCTTTCTCTTTCTCATGGAGATTCAGAATTATGCTCACTTTGGAGGAAAACAAACTAGTTGAGTTCGTGGAGAGCAAAGTTACAAAACCTGCGGATGAGGAAGAGAAAGTTCAATGGAGGAAGAAAGATATCAAGGCAAAGAAGATGTTAGTTGATTCCATGAAGGATCACATTGTTCCTATTGTCTCCAAGTTGAAGACGGCACGAGACATGTTCAAAACCTTGGAGGAGATGTACGAAATCAACAACACTAGCCAGGCTCTTGCACTGAAGCAACAACTACATCATGTGAAGATGGCGAAAGGAGAAACAGTTATTGCTTACTTCATGAAGATTTCGGAGTTGAGAGATCAGCTCTCTACAATTGGTCATGTGATAGATGACAAGGACTTGACCATGCTTGCTCTTAATGGTCTTCCTTCATCATGGGAGTCCTACATTCAAGGAATCAGTGCAAGATCGAAGCTTCCCAAGTTTGATCGATTGAGGGCGGATTGCATTCAAGAGGAGTCTAGATTGGCTACTAGAGGAATTGGTCAAAGCTCTACCCATGAAGACATTCATGTTCTCGCCTCTCAATCATCAAAGAAGAAAGGCATGAATGGGAAGAAAGGATACTTCAAGAGGAATAGAGATAATGGAGCTGATGGTGCTCTCGCATTCAAGAAGAAGAGGGACCTCTCCAAAGTCCAATGCTTTAGGTGTGACAAGTATGGTCACTTTGCTAAGCATTGTCCATCCAAGCCTAAGCAGCAGGCCACCATTGCAGATGTTGATGATGTCTCCCCGCAGAAGGATTCATATGAGTACCTATTCTATTCGGCATTGTCAAGCAATGTTTCTACCGACACCAACACTTGGTTGATTGATAGTGGTGCCTCTCGCCACATCACCGGATTCAGGGACCATCTATCTAATTTGGTGGAGAGAGATTCTACTGAACAAGTCATTATTGGAGATGATGCTAGTTACTCAATGAAAGGAATTGGGCCCTCCACTCTCCACTTGGATTCTGGCATTACCCTTCAATTGTGTGATGTTCTATATGTTACAGGCATCAAGCAAAACCTTGTTTCCATTTCAGCCTTGGAAGACAAGGGTTACCAAGTTGCATTCTCTAAAGGCAAAGTTCTTGTGCGGACGAAGAACTCCAATTTCAAGACTGCTCGAGTGATTGGAGTTAGACATGAGAGTCTCTACTGGCTATGCACTCATCCACTTCAAGCTCTAGTTCATGATTCTTCAAGCTTGTGTGATCTTTGGCATCAAAGATTGGCTCACCTTCACTTCTGGGCTCTACCTATCATGGAGAAGATGGCCTCGGGTCTTCCGAAGTTCAACCAGGAGCATGAAGGTATTTGCAGAGGCTGTGCTATGGGTAAGAATACTAAAGGTTCATTTCATAGTAGAGAAAATAGATCCAAATGTATTCTAGATCTCATCCATTCTGATTTATGTGGTCCAATGTCTGTTGCTTCTTCGAGTGGTTTCTTGTATTACATTCTTTTTATTGATGATTACTCTAGAAAGACTTGGATTTATTTCTTGAAATCTAAAGAATCTGAGGAAGTATTGGAAAGGTACAAGGAATTCAAAGCTCAGGTGGAGAATCTGTCCAGGAAGAAGATCAAAGTCCTGAGATCCGATAATGGAGGAGAGTACACTTCCGGCAGCTTTCGGAACTACTGCATTGAAGCTGGGATTAAGAGGGAGTTCAGTGTCCCTTATAATCCTCAACAGAACGGTGTTGCTGAAAGGAAGAACAGATCGATCGTGGAAGCGGCTAAAGCCATGATTCATGACCAAGATCTGCAGACCTTCCTTTGGGCAAAAGCATCAAGGACAGCAATCTATGTTCAGAATAGAAGTCCTCACCGAATCCTGGAGAACATGACTCCTAAAGAAGCCTTTACTGGGAAGAAGCCAAAAGTGAGTCATTTAAGGATCTTTGGATGTCCAGTGTATATTCATGTACCGAAGGAAAAGAGGACCAAGTTGGAGCCTTCTAGCAAGAAGGGAATATTTGTAGGTTACAGTGAAACATCAAAAGCCTACAGGATCTACATCCCAGGTCAGAAGTTGATCGAGATCAATAGAGATGTCACATTTGAGGAAGACGTTGCATTCAGAAGGTCCAAGGGCACTCACATGGAGATTGATAATGAAGAGTCTCCTCAGGATATGGAAGTTGACCATGCTCCTGAGATTCAGAGGGAGACTTCAGAACCAAAAGACGATGATGATCCAGTTGAGCCCTTGGAACCTACTGATGGGCCTACTGATATTGTGATTGGGAGGAAAAGACCTCTTTGGGCTAGGCAAACAATGCAAGAGGTAGAAAGGTTTGCAGCTCCAAGAGGAACCTTCAGCGAAAGTAAGAGACCTCACAAGTTCTCTAGTTATGTTGCTTTGATGAGTTAGATTATTGAGTTTGGGCCTTCCAGCGTTGAGGAAGCTTCTAGTCAATAGGTTTGGAAAGATGCTATGACAGAGGAGTATCAGTCAGTTCTCAAGAATGATGTTTGGGACATCGTTCCTAGACCCAAAGGAAAATCTGTGGTATCTTCAAAATGGGTCTTCAAGATCAAGCATGTGGTTGATGGGAGCATTGAGAAGTACAAGGCAAGATTCGTGGCTAGAGGGTTTTCACAAAAAGAGGGAGTTGACTATGAAGAAACATTTGCTCATGTTGCTCGCTATACTTTTGTCAGAACCATCATTGCCATTGCTACATCTAGAGGATGGAAGATTCATCAAATGGATGTGAAGACAGCTTTTCTGAATGGTGTGATCGAGGAAGAAGTTTATATCGAGCAACCTGATGGATTCGAGGTACATGGGAATGAGTCTCACGTTTGCAGGCTGAATAAGGCATTGTATGGTCTTAAGCAGGCTCCTCGTGCATGGTATGAAAGGATTGATCGTTACTTGTCAAGCTTGGGCTTCTCTAAGAATGATGCGGACTCAAATCTGTATTTTAAGGTAATTGATGGTGAAGCATTGATTTTGGTCTTGTATGTTGATGATTTGATTCTTACTAGAGAAGATCACCTCATTCTCAAATGCAAGGAGTTGGCTTCTGAGTTTGAAATGAAGGACCTTGGGCTCATGCATTACTTCCTTGGCTTAGAAGTTTGGCAAAAGCCAGATGAGATGATTCTAAGTCAAGGGAAGTACACCATTGACATACTTAAGAGGTTTGGCATGATAGATTGCAAATCCATGTCTACAACTATGGAAACCAACCTATATAAGTTAAAGGAGGCTGCAGCTAGTTCAGACCTGGTGGATCCCATGATGTATAGGCAGTTGATTGGATCCTTGATGTATCTAGTTAACACTAGACCTAATATCTGCTATGCAATGAGTGCACTTAGTCAGTTCATGTGTGAACCAAGGCAGGTACATCTTGTTGCAACGAAACATATCATGAGATACTTGTGTGGCACAATTGGATATGGGTTGAGATATTCTTCAGATGTGAACTTGGAGCTGCATGGTTATACTGATTCTGATTGGGCAGGGAGTGTCACTAATCGGAAGAGCACCTCTGGATGTTGCTTCAATTTGGGATCTGCTATGATATCCTGGTGCAGCAGGAAGCAGTCATCTGTAGCATTGAGTACAGCAGAGGCAGAGTACACTGCAGCTTGTATGGCAACTCAGGAAGCAGTGTGGCTTCGTAAGCTCCTTGCAAGATTGTTTGGACAATCAATGGAGCCTACTATCATTTATTGTGATAACCAGAGCTATGTGAAGCTTTCTGTCAATCCTATGTTTCATGACAGAACCAAGCATATTGAGATCAAATACCATTATATCATAGATATGGTATTGAGGAAAGCTATACAGTTGAGGTATATCAGCACTGATGAGTAGACGACAGACATTCTCACCAAGCCTCTCTCCACGATAAAGTTTGTGTACTTTTGAGATAAGCTTGGTATGGTGGAGAATTCAGCTCTAACTGAGAAGGAGTCTCAGTATCAGTGATCCTCTTTAATGAATTCTTCTTTGTGAGAGAAGTTCGAGGTGAAATCCCTTATTGATGCATTTCTCTTTTGAGATTTGAGGTGAAAGCCCTTGTTTCCACCCTTTGGGAGAGCCATGGTGGATGTCATGTGTGTGACTCCATGACAGCATCACGTGAGAGAGTCCGTGATGATTTTTTGTACTTGTGTTTCACCCTCTGGGAGAGCCATGGCGAAAGTCATGTTGAGGTGATAGCATCATGCAAGTGATGAACACTTGTACATACCATACATGGTTGTAGCCATTATGGTTGATATCATGATGAGGTGATATTTGATATCACGATGAGGTGATATCTTTCTTTTCCACATATGGTTGTAGCGATTGTGGTAGACATCACGATGAGGTGATATGTCTTGTGCAACTAGAAGTATACTCCCTAGCTAAGAGGGAGTGTTGATGTATCATGACAGCATCGGTCATATATCTAGCCTAGATCGTGCATAAAAGAACAATTAAATTATAGCCTATTGGCTATTTAATTGTTAAGATCGTCTTTATGATTGGCCACATCCTTTGATAAATAATAGTTAACATTTGTTAAATATTAAATGGCTCGATCCTTGAAGAGGCATGACTTATGAGGAGGCCAACTTGTTGATCAAGGACGCGATTTTATAGAAGAGGCGCATCTTTCTATGTTGGTCGACTTATGTTCTTAAAGGGTCGCATCTCCCTTCCATATTGTATATATAGTCGATGGTTCTCTCATTGTTATAATTCATTCATACATTCATATTTGCAAGTGCGAGTTCTTCTTCAAGGCAGATCGACTTGTGTTAGAGGCTGAGTTTTCATCTGTAGATTGCAGCATATTGTTTCTGTAGTTGCATCAGATTGTGGTGCATGTTATAGGCCTTCATATCGGCCTCCATTGTAAAGGAGACTCTATTGGTGATTCAATATATAAGTGATATATTGTTGTTGGGTTTTTCTCCCTCAAGTGTGTTAAATTATGTGATCAGAAGTAAATGCACAGAAGATTAAATCAAAATCAGACAAAA
Source organism: Sequoia sempervirens (assembly GCA_007258455.2). Taxonomy (NCBI): domain Eukaryota; kingdom Viridiplantae; phylum Streptophyta; class Pinopsida; order Cupressales; family Cupressaceae; genus Sequoia; species Sequoia sempervirens. The sequence goes on from VDFB02000007.1 coordinate 80,890,845, forward strand.
TAACACAGCATGTACCCTGGGAAAACCCTCCTCTTGAGGGAGAAAAACCCAGCAACAAAGATCTCTCTTATATTAGATGCGACAGTAGTAGATATGCAAAATACAATAAGGTCTAATACAAGACCAATAACAGGTGTCAAGCAATAAGGAATGACAGATAGTATGCTCTAGATCACACCTGAGAATATAGATCTAATAATATACAGTATGTCTTCAACTTCTCAGACTTCAACAACAATCGAACTGGTAACTTTGAGATTTGGTCACTGAGAATTCGTCCTTGAATGGAAACACTGAACTGGTGAATGCGCGTATGAAACTCAGAGTTCGCACTGATTGCTGATGTAGTTCGCACCTGGACACAACCAATGGAGATGACTTATTCGCATGAGTGAACTGATTTCACTTGAGGTAGATGTTCGCATTTGCTAGAGATGGAGTCAGTATTCTTTATTGAGTTCGCACTTGAGAATGACGGATCTGGGGAGAGCTGTCTTTCTACCGATGAAAGAAATGAATGAATAACTGACTATATGTAGGAACCGAAGTCTTAATGTCGGCCTCTTACAATGTCATATAATCTTTCAATGAAGTCGGCCTTAGAAATTAAGTAACCTTTATGATTTTCGAATTATACATGTCGGCCAAATCATAAGACACAAAATAATTATACATGTCGGCCAAATCATAAGGCACAAAATAATAAGAGGTAAATTGAATAGCCGATGGCTACATTCAATTTAAGACTTTCTCAAGGAACATGAGCTGGAAGGATCAACCGACGCTGTTATAACATTAACACTCCCTCTCAGCTAGGGAGAGATCTTCCAGCTGAAAAATTATCTCCACATGAAGTTCATCTGCTACTGTTGCCTGCAATCAGATATAAAGAGAGATATATCACCTCAATGTGATATCAACCATCACATGGTTAAGTACTAGTGTTCATCACTTGCGTGATGGTGTCACCTCAACGTGACTTTCACCATGGCTCTCCCAGAGGGTGAAACACAAGTACAGAAAGATCATCACGGACTCTCTCACGTGATGTTGTCATGGAGTCACACACATGACATCCACCATGACTCAGCTCAGAGGGTGGAAACGAGGGCTTTCACCTCAAATTCTTCCGTCACAGAAGAAGATGCAATAGTAAGTACAAGTGTTCATCACTTGCGTGATGTTGTCACCTCAAGTGACTTTCACCATGACTCTCTTAGAGGGTGAAACACAAGTACAAGATATGTCATGGAGTCGCACACATGACATCCACCATGACTCTCTTAGAGGGTGAAACCGAGGGCTTTCACCTCAAATTCTTCCGTCACAGAAGAAAGTGCATTAACAAGGGATTTCACCTCGAACTTCTCTCACGGAGAAGAACTCATTAAGCAAGGCTCACTGATACTGAGACTCATACTCAGTCAAGGCTGGATTCTCCACCATACCAAGCTTGTCTCGAAAGTACACGAACTTTACCCTGGCGAGAGGCTTGGTGAGAATATCTGCCGTCTGCTCATCAGTGCTAATGTACCTCAACTGTACAGCCTTTCGCATTACCATATCTCTGATATAGTGGTACTTGATCTCAACATGCTTGGTTCGTCATGAAACACAGGATTGACAGAAAGCTTCACACAACTCTGATTATCACAATGAATAATGGTGGGCTCCATTGATTGCCCAAACAATCCTGCAAGGAGCTTACGAAGCCACATTGCTTCTCGAGTTGCCATGCAAGCTGCAATATACTCAGCCTCTGCTGTACTCAATGCTACAGAAGACTGCTTCCTGCTGCACCAGGAAATCATAGCAGAACCCAAGCTGAAGCAACAGCCAGAGGTGGTCCGATCTGTAACACCTAGAATCGAAAGGTGAAACCAAGTAACTCCAATGCATCTGAAGTATACTTCAATCCATATCCAACGTACCCGCAAGTATCTCAGGATATGTTTGGCTACAACAAGATGTATCTGTCTCGGATCACACATAAACTGGCTAAGTGCACTCACTGCATAGCAAATATCAGGTCTAGTGTTAACTAGATACATCAAGGATCCAATCAGCTGTCTGTACAACGTAGGATCCACCAAATCTGAACTAGCTGCAGCCTCCTTCAATTTATGAAGATTGGTCTCCATGGGAGTAGACATGGATTTGCAATCCATCATGCCAAATCTCTTAAGTATGTCAATGGTGTACTTCCCTTGATTTAAAATCATACCATCTAGCCTCTGCCAGACTTCTAAACCAAGGAAGTAATGCATGAGCCCAAGGTCCTTCATCTCAAATTCAGAAGTTAAATCCTTCTTACATTCAAGAATCAGGTGATCTTCTCCAGTGAGGATTAGATCATCAACATATAAAACCAAAATTAATGCATCACCATTGATTACCTTGAAGTAGAGATTTGAATCAGCATCATTCTTCAAGAAACCCAGGCTTGATAGATACTGATCAATCCTTTCGTACCATGCACGAGGAGCCTGCTTAAGACCATACAGGGCCTTCTTCAACTTGCAAACATGTGACTCCTTCCCATGAATCTCAAATCCATCAGGTTGCTCTATGTAAACCTCTTCCTCAATTACTCCATTGAGAAAAGTTGTCTTCACATCCATCTGGTGAATCTTCCATCCTCTAGATGCAGCAATAGCAATGATGGTTCGGACAGAAGTGTAGCGAGCAACAGGAGCAAAGGTCTCATCATAGTCAACTCCCTCTTTCTGAGAAAACCCTCGAGCCACAAATCTTGCCTTGTGCTTCTCAATGCTTCCATCTGCAGCATGTTTAATCTTGAATAGCCATTTAGAAGATACCACAGACTTGCCCTTGGGTCTAGGAACGATATCCCAAACATCGTTCTTGAGAATTGACTGATACTCCTCTGCATAGCATCTCTCCAGACTTGAAGACTGGATGCTTCCTCAAAACAGGAAGGCTCAGATTCTATAATCTGACTCATTAAGGCAACATAACTGGAGAACTTATGTGGCCTTTTGCTTTCTCTGAATGTGCCTCTAGGAGCTGCAAAGTTTTCAGCCTCTTGCATAGTGCGACTAGCCCATAGAGGTCTCTTCCTCCCAATAGCAATATCTGTAGGCCCATCAGTAGGTTCCAAGGGTTCAACTGGATCAAGATCTTCCTTTGGTTCCATTATCTCCCTCTGAATCTCAGGAGTATGGTCAACCTCCATGTCCTGAGGAGACTCTTCATTATCAATCTCCATATGAATCCCTCTGGATCTCCTGAATGCAACATCTTCCTCGAATGTGACATCCCTATTGATCTCTATCAACTTCTGACCTGGAATGTAAATTTTGTAAGCTTTTGAAGTCTCACTGTAGCCCACAAAGATTCCCTTCTTGCCAGAAGGCTCCAGTTTGGTTCTCTTTTCTTTGGGAACATGAACATAGACAGGACAACCGAAGATCCTCAAATGGCTGACTTCAGGCTTCTTCCCTGAAAAAGCTTCTTCTGGAGTCATATTCTCCAAGATCTTATGAGGGCATCTGTTCTGAACATATACTGCTGACCTTGAAGCTTTTGCCCAAAGGAAGGTTTGCAAATCTTGATCATGGATCATGGCCTTTGCTGCTTCCACAATTGTCCTATTCTTCCTTTCAGCAACACCATTTTGTTGAGGATTATAGGGAACACAGAGCTCCCTCTTGATCCCTGCATCAGTACAAAAGTTTCGAAAACTACTAGAGGTGTATTCTCCACCATTGTCAGATCTGAGAACCTTAATTCGTTTACCAGAAAGATTTTCTACTAAAGCTTTGAACTCTTTAAACCTATCCAGTACTTCCTCAGATTCTTTAGATTTCAAAAAATAAATCCAAGTCTTCCTAGAGTGATCATCAATAAAGAGAACATAATACAAAAAACCACTCGAAGAAGGAATAGACATAGGACCACATAAATCAGAATGAATTAGGTCTAAAATACACTTAGATCTATTTTCTCTACTATGAAAGGGGGCTTTTATGTTCTTACCTAATGCGCAGCCCTTGCATGTACCTTCGTGCTCCGAGTTGAATTTAGGAAGGCCCGTCACCATCTTCTCCATAATGGGCAGGGCACGGAAGTGTAAGTGAGCCAATCTCCGATGCCAAAGATCACAAAGACTGGTAGAGTCATGAACCAATGCTTGAAGCGGATGTGAGCAGACCTTGTAGAGGTTATCATGTCTTACTCCAATTACTTGAGCATCCTTGAAGTTAGAGTTCTGCATCCACACTAGAACTTTTCCTTTGGAGAAGGCAACATGATATCCTTTATCTTCCAAAGCTGAAATAGAAATAAGATTACGCTTGATTCCGGGAACATAAAGAACATTACCCAATTGAAACGATATGCCGGAATCCAAGTGAAGTGTGGAGGTTCCAATTCCCTTTACGGAGTAGGTGGCATCATCTCCAATGATGACTTGATCAGCAGATTCCTTTTCCACCAAGTTGGATAAGTGTTCCTTGAATCCGGTTATATGGCGGGAGGCACCACTGTCGATTATCCAGGTGCTGGAGTTGGAAGGTATACAGCTTGATAATGCTGAATGAGACATGGAATCGCATGGACCTTCGACCTTTAGATCATACACCATCTTGACAAGCTGAATGCAATAATCTGAGTGCAATTCTGATCACGATCCTCAAACCCGCTCTGATACCATGTTAAATTATGTGATCAGAAGTAAATGCACAGAAGATTAAATCAAAATCAGACAAAATAACACAGCATGTACCCTGGGAAAACCCTCCTCTTGAGGGAGAAAAACCCAGCAACAAAGATCTCTCTTATATTAGATGCGACAGTAGTAGATATGCAAAATACAATAAGGTCTAATACAAGACCAATAATAGGTGTCAAGCAATAAGGAATGACAGATAGTATGCTCTAGATCACACCTGAGAATATAGATCTAATAATATACAGTATGTCTTCAACTTCTCAGACTTCAACAACAATCGAACTGGTAACTTTGAGATTCGGTCACTGAGAATTCGTCCTTGAATGGAAACACTGAACTGGTGAATGCGCGTATGAAACTCAGAGTTCGCACTGATTGCTGATGTAGTTCGCACCTGGACACAACCAATGGAGATGACTTATTCGCATGAGTGAACTGATTTCACTTGAGGTAGATGTTCGCATTTGCTAGAGATGGAGTCAGTATTCTTTATTGAGTTCGCACTTGAGAATGACGGATCTGGGGAGAGCTGTCTTTCTATCGATGAAAGAAATGAATGAATAATTGACTATATGTAGGAACCGAAGTCTTAATGTCGGCCTCTTACAATGTCATATAATCTTTCAATGAAGTCGGCCTTAGAAATTAAGTAACCTTTATGATTTTCAAATTATACATGTCGGCCAAATCATAAGACACAAAATAATTATACATGTCGGCCAAATCATAAGGCACAAAATAATAAGAGGTAAATTGAATAGCCGATGGCTACATTCAATTTAAGACTTTCTCAAGGAACGTGAGCTGGAAGGATCAACCAACGCTGTTATAACATTAACAAAGTGGAGGGTTTTCCCAGTGTATATGTTGTGTCTTTGTGTTGATTTTGAATTAATTTTCTGTGCATTCATCTGATCATAAAACTAACAGAAATGTGCCACAACTAAACTTGAACAGGTCTTCTCAATCAACTTGCATGAGCATTTTAGGTTGTTGGGCATAGAAGATAAAAAATCCTTCACTTTAGGGCCAAAAACTTCTCCAAACTACATGCTTATGGCTCCAAAATTCACCCAACTCCAAGGTTTAAACATGTAGACTCCTTAACATGCCTAAACTGACTAAAAGCACCTCTAAACTGCACCTTTCTAACCTCAACTTGTGAATTCTTCCACATGATGATGAGTCATTGGAGTTACTTGAAGATATCTAGTTCTTCAAGATGGCATGGGATAACTCAAAGATTACCAATTGATGCATGATTTCAAAACTTTCTTTATCACCAAGTATAAATCATTGTCTTCATCCCTCTGTTTTTGTATCATCTTTGGTAATCTGCCTTCTGGTAGGTTTGTGCTCTGCCTTTTGATAGGTCCGTGGGTGATAGTTTTGTGCTCTTAACAACCCTGACACCACTATCATTCAAACTTGTGTCCCTTGATCTATCATTCCCTCTATATATCCTTGGTCTTGATCAGTCATAAGCCATGACTGTACTACTATGAAAAGACTGTCCTTTATATGAGACTGATGATTGTCTTTTACATGAATTTTGGCTCTCATGATTCATTCTTCATACCACTGTCCTATATTTGCATACTCATCTTTGAGGTGTTGTCATGCTTTGTCCTTTATTATGGCACCCTTATGTGGACTTTAGGCTGTACCTTCTTACACAGGACTGTCATGCTTGCTCTGCCCTTCCTGAAATGACTTGCATAAGGCTACAAGGGTCTCAACCTTTCTTTTCTTCTCATGATTGTCCTTCTTTGATAAGTGACTGTGCTAATGACTGTCATAATGACTGTCCTATGATGCATATCACTGTCCTTCGGTTTCATGAATAGGTCTCACTATATCGTGCCTTCAAGACTATCTGATCATGCCACAGTGGATGGACTATTAGTTGTCCTCTTGTGAACACAAGATTGAATTGTTGCCTTTTGTTTCATTCTTTTATTAGCAGTTTCCATGAACATCTTGTAGACCATTGCTTGTTGTCTTTTTTAGATGAAAGCTCTTATCCTTTGTGATTATCATATTCCATATTATTTACCCCTTTTGACTGTAATTCCAATGACTATTGTCACAAATGACTGTCATTAGTTGGTATTATGTTCATTCATAGCCTTTCACTTTTTGAATACCATACAAGGTCTCTTGAATCACCAATATATCATCTTGATGACATTGTTTCATCTTCATAAATCCTTCATCTATCAATGCTTGGTATGACTGTCATGGCTTTTGTCATTTGTGACTTTTCATATCACATGCCTCATTTGATGACCTCTCTTACATCTTCCATCACTACTCAGTGTTCAAAACCATTGTTCTCTTATTATCTTAGACTTCACTAACTATCCATTTGGTTATGATGACATTAGTTAATGATTCTCATACATTGTTCCGTAAGTATATGGACTGTCATTTTTAAGAAATTTTTGTAAAAGAAATAAGAATATGTAGGCTGTCTTCTATGGTGTGCACATTATAATAGTCATGGTAAACTACCTTTTGATAGTGTCTCTGTCCTATTGTGGTAGGGATTTTCCTCCTTCTAAGTGCATTAGAAACTTGATTGTCTCATTGTAACTGCCTAAAAACCTTCATTTACAGACCTGTGATATTTCCCCTTTTTACTGTGCTTCATGAGTGTCTTCCCTTCTCAGCATCTCAGACCTGCCATCTTTTATATGACTATCCTTTTGTATGACTACCCTACTGCATGCTCATCTTTGAAGCACTGTCCTCTTGTGGTTAATATAGACTGCCCTTTTATGGGTTAATTTCCTTTTTCACTTGTGATTGTCCTTTATTTTTATGACTGTCACTGCCCATCTTCAATTCTTGATAGGACTGTCCCCTCTACTCAAAGTGACTATCCCCATACTAGCTTTTGAACTCAACCTTTAACTAAGCTTGTCATCTTGTATTTGGACTGTCTTGTAACCATTTGAAATGACCTTTGGCTTCATGAAACTCTGTCTTCAATCACCATTACAATCATTTTCTATCTTTTTTCTTGACGTGGCATGTGACTCTATGGACTGTCATGCTTTTTTCTTTTATCATTTCATGGTATTGACTGACCTCATTTTCTTTGACTGTGACACTCCATATTGCATTTGATTTGACTGTCTGCATGGTGATCCCTTTCTTGACTATCATGTCATTGACTTCCCTTTCATTCTTGATGTAGACTACCATACACAATTGTTTTGCACAGTCCACTACCTTTTTTTCTCATGACCATAGTCATAAGCATAGTTCATCTTCTTAGTTAACTTTCTCCATTTGTAAATTTGAAACTTGCATTTCAAATTCACACTTTGAGGATCTCAAAGACTGAGCTTCTTCTGTGAGTAAAGATAACTGAAATTCCAATTCCTCCATGCTAGAACTACTAGAATCTTTCAATTTCTGAATATCTGCTTGCAGTTCCACAACTCACAAACTCAAGCTGGTTAATTGTCCCTTGAATATGTTCTTCTCTAGAAGCATAACTCTCTAGCTTCTGCTTAATCTGAGAAACATGTGCATCATGTTCACTGGCCATCTCCTGTACCCTTCTTTGATGACTGTCCTTGGTAAGGATTGTCTTTTGTGTCATGGTGGCACTGTCCATCTTCATCTGACATTGCATAGTCCATACAACTTTGATCCCTTTTGATTAAACTGTGTATCAACACTGTCACCCATGAAAAAATGTTCTTGGTTGTTTGATTCCTCATGATTTTTTGTCACTAAGACATGCTTTTATCCTCCCTCTCACAGACCTTGCCACTGCTCTGTTCTCTATGTTATCATGCATGTAATTGTCCTCTAAGTTATTATGATCTTCTTGTAGAGTCTTCAAGAACTATCATGACCATGACCTGTAACTTGCAATTCATAATGGTCAGTCAATCTTCTTTCTCTCGTTATTAATGGTCTCCGAAACTTCTCTTAATGACACCACTGTCATCAACACTATAGAGGCTTGACTGTCACAAAGGATTGGTCTACCCTTGAAGGGAGGATGTTGAACCTCTTTAATTTTATCATTGTGTTCCATCTTGTATGATCATTTTGGTGATTGTCAATCATCAATGCACAGGATATAATATCCTTCCTTACTCTCTAAAGACCTTGCCCATGCTCATACTTTCTCTTAGGTCTGTCATAAAACTTTATATTGTTCACTGTATCTTGTCATTCTATCTTCCTAGTAGACTTGGTATCCTTTCTCTCTGCACACTGTGATTTTAGATTGCCACTCATACATCTCACTGTGCTTTGTCAAAGATGACAGGTGCCCTTAGATGGACTACCCATAACTCCTCTAGTGAAATGACTGTCTGTAATGTCCCCTCCAAAGTGAGACATCTGTATTCAGTAGATTAGCCTATCATTATGACCCTCGTAGGCTAATGAAGGTGATGAGAGGGTCTTTTGAGGATTGTATCACCTCCAGCGCTCAGTGATGATCAGTTTTGGCTTTTGTTTGAGGTTTCTGGGACTCAATTTGCTCAACTTACTATTTATAGTAAGTCAAATTTGGACAGAGTGAGACCCTTACAATTTTTAGTAAGGCATGTGATCGTATGGAGAATCATCTAATGAATCCCCAGTTCAGTTGGCGTGATGAGAAATGATGAATTTAATGTTATTTGGCTCAAATAACATTAATTAATTAAAAGGGTGATATTTTAATGTTATAACTTAATGTTATGACTTGAGGGTCAAAACATCATTAAAAGGGGGCCAAATTAATGAATTTATTATTGGGCGCCAACTCCTAAGTTTTTAATGAAATATTAAATGATGCAAATAAATAACATTTTTATGTTATTAAATGCCTTTTTGGAGAAGTTCGACTTTCTCATGAAGGGGATATATATTTCATTTTGAAGTCTTTTTGGGATTCATTCGATTGAGATTGTTGTTGATGAGTTTGTGTCTGAAAGTGTGAGCCAAGGGTTTTCAATCCTCAAGCCATTGGAGAACATTCCTTCTTCAGTGATTGCAGCCTTTTGAAGCAGTGAAATATCTGTTGAATTTGGCAGACAGGAGGGCATCATTCAGATGTTCTATTTGCACAAATAGGAAGGACAATCTGAGGGTTTGGTTACATATTTCAGAGATTGCAAGAGTGATAGAAGGTGATTGCAGATTTATCCGTTGTAGAGATAAGTCAGATTCAAAGAGGTACGGCCTTGGGTTATCAGCCTTCATTTGCAGCAAGGGTCGGCCATCTCAAGGAGTTGTTATTAGAGGCTATCAAAAATTCCAAGAAAATTCATAAGGGGGCGCCTAGACCTAAGGAAGCTGGCCATATCTTTCGTGATCAAAAAGGCAGCCTATTGAGTGAGAATCGAACCATTCTGTGAAGTTGCTTTTTGGCTGAAAGTGAAGAACAGCAGCTGCATGTCTTCTAATAAATTCGGGTATGAATGTAATAATCTGTTCTCTTGAATATTGAGCAATAAAACATATATTGGAGGAGCTATTATCATAGTTGTTTGTAATTCTTTATGCTTTGCATTTTTATTTCTTTATATGTATTTCAAAAAAACAAAAAAAGCAGAAAACCCTCATAAAACATCAAAAACACAATACAAAAAAACAGCATCAGAAACTAGGGCACAAAGTGTTCTTACACTGTCATGGCTTTTATGGAAACTTTCTTTGATCATGATTGTGGTTGTCCTTTCTAAACCCTAGATGGTTATCATGCTTAAATAGACTGTCATTTGAAGGGTTGATTGTCTATTGAAATGAACTCACTGCCCTTTTCTTTGACTGTACCTCAGATCTGTAATGACTATTCCAAGATGGAACATCTAGGGTTTGGAAAGAGGAAAAATGAGTTATGTGGGTGTCTTCTTCATACATTGTGAAACTTTATTCCTTTCACTGGACTATCATCCTTTGCCTTGGCATTTACTTGCAAAGATATGACTCTCCTTTCAAGTTTCAAAGATCGTCCTCTTGAATCTTGCTTGACTGTCCCTCAAAATCTTACCCTTAACTGTCTTCATTGGCTTTGAATGTCCTGTTGATGTCTTCATTACAAACTGTGCACTATTGTTCAAAACCACTGTTGTGTCTACCATTTTGGATATCAATCCTCTGATTGTCCTTTGAATTTTACTGATTTTACACACCTAACTGCCTTTGATCAGGTGTTTAAGGCTTAGAACTAGAGAAAAACTTCCAGATACATCGCATACCTGCAGTGATGCATAGAAACTCCACGCCATTTTTCATAAAATGTTCCTGAAAAAGCTTTGATCGTCATGCATATCCCTTGACAGTTGTGTAGATGGCTCTTCAAACTGCTAGAGACGCTAGTTGCTCGACCTCTTCATCAAACTCGGACTTCAGCAAAGTTTTCCTCCTTTCATGCATTGAAACCTTCTTTCTTGATTTTGGGCGTGGACATTGAAAATAATACCTTTCGAATAAGTTTTATTAAAACCCCTTTTACTAATTTTTAAAAAAAAAGACTTAACCTCCAACGCCTTATTTTTATTTTTTAAGAAAATAGACCCAAGGAAAACAATAAAAAATCAATTCCAAAAATTTAATGGGTGTTAAAGTTCATTAAAAATAAACAGCAATTATCTTGTGGAATTATGAATTCTCCCTTAGAAATGAAGTGTGTGCGCATTAGGAAGTATGTTTTCTTGGAAAATTGAACCTTACCCATTCTTGGTCTTCTTGTAGAGGGTTGCCACTTAGATTATTTAGGATTAGGGGATAAAGGTAGGAGTCCTAAATACTCTTTTGGAAAGAGTTGATGGCAAGCAATGAAGAAGTTATTTGCATAAAATTGAATAATGAGAATTAATTAATGAATATTAATATAAAACATGAATGAGTAAACTTGCAGTAATGAAATATTATAAATATGTAGACACTAAAGAAGTCCCTTATAAAATTAAGGGGTGAATTTTTTCTATTGGACCTTTGAGTTCTATTTCAATTTCTAGCTTGGTTATGGAGAATCAAGTGGAAGTCCACTCTATTGCCTTAGCTACACTCCTTTTATCCTTACTTGACTAGGTTGGTTGTATCCAATGGTGTGTTGAGAAAACCTTGTGTGGCACTTGTGTGAATGATGTTGTTCTTCTTGAGAACCTTTGTATGTGTGTGAGTAGTCACCTTAATAGTGGTGTGTCCATGACCTTCTTCTTTATGGCTTGGTAGTCGCCTAGAATTGCATAGGTAGCTATTGCACTTGATGATGGTATATATGGGTGGGTGGCAAGTATCATCTTCCATTGGTCCCTTCCTGCAGATTTCTTGGTAGCTAGAAGAGTTCCTAGTTCTATATCTTATTTATTTTTTGTACTATTGCATTGAGAAAATTGCAAAATTTTACATCATGCTTATTTTAGCTCAAAAAATAAAGTATGTGAAAGATATAGTAAAGGGATGGAATATTATTACCTCTGGCAATGGTTTCAAATAGAATGAGCATATTTTTTTATATCTTAAATATATTCAAGATAGAATGGCCTTTGGTAAACAATTTAGAGATCTGTTAGTAGGAGAAAATTTTGAGGGAGGAATGACACAAGCTTATGTTAAGGGAAGAAATTTTTTGGAAACAAAAATAACTTATCCAATGGCTTACATAGGGATATAGGAACACAAAATTCTTCCACCACCCTATGCTTATACATAGAAAAAGGAATACTATCTCTAAATAGGTCGATGGAAATGACAATACTATTACATCTAAGGATCAAATTGGTGATTTTGTAACTAATTTTCACAGATACCTCCAAGAACATCAGGATAAATCTTGTAAAAATATATTGGATGTTATACCTTCTATTCTAACTATAGTAGATAATGATGGTATGGTTAAAAATATTACTAAGGATGAAATGGCAGCTTCAAAGCCCTTGGACTTGATGGTTTTCCTCTAGGATTTTTTCAAGAGTTTTGGGGTATTGTTGGTGGAGATATTACTACTATTTCAAGAATATTTTTTAGATTAAAAAAGCTTCTTAGACAATTTAACAACACCTTTATTGTCCTTGTGCCAAAAAATGTGAAGCTTCTAGTATAAATGATTTTAGGCCTATTAGTTTATGCAATACTTTTTATAATTTTTCTAAACGTATTGTCTTCATAATCAATCCTATCCTCCACCAAATAATTTCCCAAAATGAAAATGTTTTGCTTCTAGCCAAAAAAAGTTAGATGTTGTCCTTACTACTCATGAAATTCTTCACTCTATGGAAAATAATATGAAGTGGGTATGGTCCTCAAACTTGATATTTCAAAGGCCTATGATAGAGTTTATTGGTCTTTTCTTTTTGTTTTCTTGCATAAATTTTGGTTTAGAGGTAGAATTATTTAGCTTATCCAACTCTATGCCCATTTTTTTTCTATTATGAATGGTATCCTGAGGGGGTTTGTTATTAGTGGAAGAGTTCTTAGACAAGGATATCCCACTTTTCCTTATTTATTTATTCTAATTATTGAAGTCCTTGATAGGAATATCTCCAAATTGATTTCCTCTCAAACTTTGATTCGTATTAGATCTACTTATTCCTTATCCTTCTCTTCTCATTAATAGTCTTTTGATGATACTATATTTTTTGGTGTTGCTTCTATTATTTAAGAAAAATTATGGAAGGATATTCTTAATAAATATGCTAAAGTTTCAAGTCATCAAATTAACTATGAGAAGAGTGATCTTTACTTTTTTAATACAAGGGAAGCCCAAGCCAACAAAAGATTGTTAAGGTCCTTAGGTATGAAAAAGTAGATATTCCAATTATCTACCTTGGTCTTCCTTTAATGACCAAAAAAATTACTAATTATTTTTGGTATGGTATTGTAGAAATTTTAATAAAAAAATAGAGCTAGAAAGGAAAGCTTCTAAGTGAAGCTGGAAAATATCAAAATTCCTCGAAATGTGGCTCATAGAATTAAGAAAATATATTGAAGTTCCTTTGGACTGGGATCGAGGAAAAGAAGAGGTTAATATTTGTTAGTTGGGAAACTATTTTCAGAAATAAAAGAAATGGGGGATTGGGTATTAGAAGCATCTAAATTTTGAATAAACCACATTGGCCAAGATCGGTTAGAACTTAATGAATGATGCTAAGGATTGTTCTTTAATGATTAAGGCTGAGTAAACCACAATAGAGACCTTATGTGCTTCCTAAGTGACTCTAACCTTCCTTGAGGCTTCGTTATTTTGAATAGATTGATGAAAATTAGAGGCATTCTCAAAAAAGGTCTAAATTGGAGAGTAGGTAATGGTAAAAAAAATTAGGACGATACATGGTTGGAGGATATCACCCCTCTCCTCACACTAGTAGTTCTCTAAGTTGATGTAGCCTTTTTCTAGACAATTGGGGACTATTTTAGAAGGATATGCTGAATTTCAAGGTGACATCATGAAGTGGAAGAATTTTCAAGAATTCTTTGGTCAAAGGAATGATTTGGAAGATACTATTGTTGATTTCAAATTGTATTTTAATGCTTTCAACTTTCATCCCAGTAGGGAATATGTATTCATTTGGGCTACCTACTCCTCTATGAGCTATAATGTGGCTTCTAGATATGCTATGGTTACTAATCTGCTTTCTCATTTTGATTGAAGGATTATCTAGAATCATAGATGTTCTAAAATACATTTTTTTTCTAGTGAGATGCTAATCATAACAAGATCCTTACTCAAGATAATCTTCTTAAGCGTGGCTTCAGTTTTCAAAATAAATTCCCTATGTGTTGTTCTCATGAAGAAATAGTTATTTATTTACTTTTCATTACAGTTTTTCCAAGGAAGTTTGGTAAGTTATTTTTACCAAGTTTGAGATCTTGTGGGCTATGCCTACTAATATTTGGACTTTTTTGAATTGTTGCAATGGTAATTTTTCCTTTAAGTTTCCATTTATCAAATAATTATGGAAGCAAAATCCCCCTTGTGTCATATAGGGTCTTTAGAAAGAAAATAACAATATTTTTTTTCATGATACCAATAAGGACTCCATGAATGTGTCTCAACTTGTTTTCCCTTCCATACAAGAGAATGTGAATATTACAAATATTGATAAACCTAAAAATTCACTGACAACTCAAAAGGTTAGAATCACTCTTGTTGCTATGTGTTCATTCACGCAAACTATGATCTCCAATCCATGTGTTGTTGCGAGCTCATTCACATTCTCATGCTCATGACTTTTCACATTCAATCCAAAACAAAGAAATTGCTCATTTTTTTGTAGTTACAAATAGTTTTACAACCAAATTTATTAACAAAATTTCCTTATGAAAAATAGCCATTTTTTGCTTCGAGGGTGCTACCCCTGAGCTTGAAGGGGCTCCACCCCCTACGCTCCCCTGTTAGTTACTTTGGGGGGGGGACACAACTTCCAATGCCACCAAAATATTAACACAAAGCATGATCAGTCACCATAGACTAACACTAGGGAATCACTAAGGGCTTGTTAAATGTTGGTATTAAAAGCATTTGATCCAAAAAATACAAAATGGAAATGCTCTAAAGAAGGTTGGATGAAGCTAAACTTTGATGGATGCTCCAAAGGTAATATTACAAAGGTAGCTTCTAGTGGTATCATTAGGGATGAAAAAGGTATTGTGATTAAATGATATTCTTAATCCATTGCTTTTAAAACTAGTAATGAAGAAGAGGTGATAGCTATATGGTGGGGGATCAAAAAAGTCTTGCACTATGGTATTCAGCAAGTCAACATTGAGGGAAACTTTAAAATCATTATAGATTTAATTAAGAATAATGAACTTTTTCGTTGAAAAATAAGGAAGTATATTGAGGAAGTAAGGGGTTCTTTGAAAAATATAAAAAACTATACTATCCACCATATCTATTGTGAAGGAAATAGAGTTTTTGATGAATTTTCTAACATCGGGTTAGAGGTTGAAAGTAGGACATATTGTATAAATGGTAAAGATCTCTTGATCCTTGTGGTTACTATTCTTAATTATGAGATTAATCAATAGGTGTAATAATTTTTTGAACATGGCCAAATTTTATGTTGCTATCTTCTTTTTCAAATTGGATGCTTTTTGTGACTTAAGATATTATAAGAAGTTGTGGTCTAAATGAAGAAATATATAGGGTAACCATCATAATGAATGCAATGCTCAATCAGTTTTTGTAAAGACTCTAGTTGATATTGTGAGGAATAATAATGGGTCTACTACTGATGGTCATAGGGCTATTTCCATTATGATTTCTATTTGGACGTACTCATATGATGGAATTTTTATTGATAATAGATATTTCATCTCTATGTTATTTTTATCGCTTGCATCCAAGTTTGTAATGTGAAATATGGTAAGGGAAAAATGAGAGGACAATGATGAGATTTGAACCATCTTCTTGCACTAACCTAAAGAATAATGATCAAATTTGTAAAAAAAAAATGAGCAAGGTGGAAGCTCCCTATTTCCAGACAATAAAGGGTTATAATGAGGTCCTTACAACTCAATTTGTCAACTTTTAGCTACCATTTCTCTTTATTGGGTTATCTTAGGCATAATACCTTAATTAGTTTTCCTTCTTTTCTACTATCATCATTGGAAATCCATATCAATAGCGGGGCTTCTCCTCTACTTCATCAAGGGTTAATTTATTGTCTCTATTGGTTGAACTCATAATAGCGAATCAAACAGTTGGGAAATTAGATATTTCAATTTAGATGGGGGTAAAAAGTAGGAAACATCTTCCTTCAAAGATATCTCTTTTAACAAAGGTTCCTTCATTCGAAGGTGAGTCAAAAATCACCTTAAAATAAAAATGAACCTTCATTCAAAGGTCTAAAATATAAAAATACCTTTGAATAAAGATAATTTCCATAAAAGGAAAAAAGGGACCTTCATTCGAAGGTTCTTTTTATGCATGAAAAGGACCAACCTTCATTTGAAGGTCCTTCAAACAAAGGTCCTAGAAACAATCTTTTCACCTTAGGCCTCAAATTTTCCTTAGGATTTTATGTTTCCAATCTTTGGTTGGACCACCAAATGGAATGAATATGATAGGATAAATTGTAGGATTGTATCCCTCAAAATAGGATTTCTAGAAATTATACTCTCATATATATTTATTTGAATATATATATAGTGAACATACGCATATATATATATACATATATATATATATACATATATATATATACACATATATATATATACATATATATATACACATATATATACATTATTATATATATACATATATATATATTATATATATATGTATATATACATACATATACATATATAGATATATGTGTATATATATATACATATATATATATATACATATATATATATACACATACATCTTATATATATGATATATGTGTGTATATGTATATATATGTATATGCATACAAGCATATATATATATACATATACATATATATATATATATGTATATGTGTATATATATATGTATACACACATACATATATATATATACATACATATAGATAGACATACACATATACATATATATATGTATATGTATATATATATGTATGTATATGGGTATAGTATACATATGTATCAACATCATCATCACCACCATCACTGATACATATATATTATTAGCCGCATTACATTTACTACGCAGATACATGCATTTACACATTACACATATTATTACGACGCATTACATATTAATACGCATGTATTTATTATTATATTAGATATTACATATTTACCACATTATTACATATATGCACGCATATACATATTACCCATATATATACATGTATATATATATTATATATATGTGCATATATATGTATATATATGCATACATACATACATTTATATATATATGTGTGTGTGTGTGTGTATGCATGTATGTATATATATATATATATATGTTCACTATATATAGTGAACATACACATGTGTGTGTGTGTGTGTGTGTGTTCACTATATATATATAGTGAACATACACTTTTTAGTATCATCAAGGTCTCTATTCCACATGGAAAAATAATAAAAATATAATTTTTTAAATGTATCTATGTACTCAATATTTATATCCTTATTTCAATAGAAATAGTGAACATACACTTTTTAGTATCATCAAGGTCTCTATTCCACATGGAAAAATAATAAAAATATAATTTTTTAAATGTATCTATGTACTCAATATTTATATCCTTATTTCAATAGAAAAATGAAGTTAATTTGGATACATATAGAAAAAATTATACTATAATATGGTATAAATCTATGTCTAAATTGTAATTAATCTCACTTTAATACATGAAATACATCATCATAGCCATACGTGTAACCGCATGAATCTCCAACATGCTCTCGTGCTCCATCAAGATACCTACAATAAGAACAAAGTGGCCACCATCTCAAGAAAGAACTCTTCTCATCCTCCAACGTTCCACCTATGGAAGAAAATGAGCATGCCAAGGTGGAGATGCACCAATCCAAGAACACGAGCATCAAATCCAAGTGATACAAAGGCTCTAACCAAGCTACTATCAAATGAAAAACCCACATGATCAGAAATAGCATCCACAACACATGCTAATACATCCAACCATCCATACCTCCAAGGTATCAATACATCAGCAAACTCATGCAAAGAACATATGCAACCCATAAAAACTACAATCAAGCTCCTTGTATCAAAATTGTCAATGAAGAACATATATATCTAGGAACTCCCACTGAATAGGTAATGTCAAAGCATATCAAGTATACCAATCAATACTATATCAAGGTGTGATAAGTAAATCAAAGCATGAAGTACCAGGAACAATAACAATTATCCACACATGCAACCCAAATAGTTGCATAATCTCTCAACATGTTGTCACCATCCTCCCAAAAACATGAATATCCGGGAAGGACCCATGAAGAGAGAAGACCTGTAAACCATAATGTCCTCCTACCAACACCTCAAAAGTGCAATATTGTGTCAAGTATGATCTCCTAACAAATCCAAATGAAAAGCCTCAACAACATCCATAACACTCAGTCTCATAGACCAAGTACAACATATGAATCAACATAACAACACCAATCATGGATGTAAGCCTCTCTAATCAAGAAGATCAAACTCAAGATAACCATCCCCAAAATTGGAAATCAACCCATAAACCATCTCCTCATAATCCTCATCAAAGAATGATATCATAAACTCAAATGCACAAGGAGATAACCATGCCATGACATCCCTCAAAATGAATCCTCAAGAACTAACTATCCATAGCGCAATATCCATATTTATGAAAGATAAAGCATATGAACTCATGATAAACAATCCTCAAATGAGTCTCCAAAATCAATCACCATAAATCAACTCATTCCCATGAGAAATCAAAGCACGAAACATAACACATCTGAAAGATATAATGGGAAAATGCCTCTCAAATAATAAACTGCTGAGTAGACCAAGAGTGGGGAATGAGAATGCTCCTCCAGGATAACCAAGCCATCATGACAAACTCCAAGAGCAATCTCCTTTATCAGTCCATCATGAACTCACCTATGTCTCCAAGTATCCATGAGTGCCTGTAACTGATCAATACATGCCAAACTCCAAATGGAAGTAATCAAGCAAATGATCAATGTACTCAATACAAAGAGAACTACCAAGATCAATTTCAAAGCTCCAACTACAGAATCAAGAACCTATCATGACAACATGATCTATCCATCTCCTCCTAGGATATCACATGCACCAATGCATACATCTTGGTATCAAGAGAACATGTACCATGCCAAAACTGTAAACTAGTATCAAGAGTAAACCATAACATTATAACAATCACACTCTAAACCAAGAAACCATATATCCAATCACATGAAGATAACCATCACCAATGATACATCCACGTCACTGCCAGCAACTCCCACTAAACTGTGATACAAGCTACACATGGAATCATGACAACCATCTCCTCCATGAGGATCATCTAGGCTATACACGCTCAAATACAATGCCAGAAACATACAAGTAAACCAAGATCTCCAAGCCAAGAAGATACATACAACTGCCATCAAAACATCACAAAACAATCCAATCCAATCCAACATTGCCAAGTCATCGTTGTCAAAAGCTCCCACTGAAAGTGTATAACCAATTAATGTAACAAGCTATCATGACATCATGATCAAACCACATGCTACAAGTCCCATCACCTTACTAATCAAGTACTCTAACCATCCATCCTCTCAATCCTAAAACAACATACCAATGCACAATGACCATAGATAAGGCCAACTAATAAAATTTACAACAAAAATGAATCAAACTTGGTGGATATAGATAGTCCACATCCGAGTCATCTCACTACAAATGAATGAGTGGCCAACCCACACACCTACATAACTCGTAGATCCAACCACTGAAACATGCAAACTCATCATCACATTAGTAACCTGCAAACTGAGAAATCAAAGAAGATAATCCTATAGACATCAAGACTCAAACACCAAATCAACTACAGATCTAATTTTCCAACCATGTCCTCAAATGAGTAATCATAGTTAAGGAACCAAATAAGCATCAAGAAGATAAGAGCAATCTCCTAATCACCACCAAACAACCACATACATGATCACATCATGCCAATGCATCAAATGTACCTATATACCCATGACACCATAATCATAGCCATTGTTGTACCTGCACTCAATTATCACTCATACAAGACTCCAAGTCTCAAACCATGTCCAACCATGTCCTCAAAACTGAAGACAACATGTGTACATGTCACCATCAAAGTCCAAATCTAAAGAAACACCTGTAAACCTATACCAAGAAGCACCAAACTAATAATTAGTTGTACCATCATAAATATCATATAAAAACATGCACTCCCTCAAGGTTTCACCTCTTTAATCATCCAAATGCTCACACAATCACACCTCGAATCTCAAGCTCCTATAAGCGATCAAAAAAGTACCAAACTCATTCTACTTCACAAACTAATAAACAATTTGAACCACTATGTAGTACACTGCAAATTCTCTCCAACGCCTCTTTGAAATCAAAAATCTGACTATGTATGCAAAAGTTATGCTCAAAATAGTGGAAACAATAACATCTATGTTTCATGCTCTAGAAAAATGTTAAAATAGAAAAATCAAGGAACCAAACCAACTCCACAGTAAAGAGCATAGAAAGAGCTTTCCAACAACTACAAGAAGTTGAAAAATGGACATACTGGGCAAAAGTTATGCCCTTCGCAATAAAATTGCTCCAATCTAGCTATAGGGGCAAAACAAGGTGGTGCTCTAGTGGTGGACGGGTGACCGGTCAGTGGTCTGTCGATGGCGCCACAGCCACGGGGTGGTGAATTCAAAAATTATCAAATGTAATTTAATTTTTCATTTTAAGAACCCCTCCCGCCTCAACCAAACCCGACCACATGTTAAATTTGGCTATGAGTTATTTGGAATCTGACATATTTAATTTTATCAACGGATTTTTTTCAACATTAAAATTTCATTTAATATTTTTTTTGATTAGGCGGCTACCCACCAGGAGGCCGGGCATAGCCTATCGGCTGGCCAGCTGTACTGTTGGTAGTAGTCGATAGGCTCTGCCATTGGCAATACGACCTACTAGCAGAGTGGCGCGAGGGGGGGGGGGGTGGTTTGCAGACCCCCCAAACTTATATATATATATATATTTCAATAAAGATTTTCTAACCTGATTTTTTTTTTTTTTTGCAGGTATTTTATAATTTTTCTGTGGGGATAATATTTTTGACAATGACAATTATATTTTTTTTTAATATTTTAATTTTTGCATACCAAAATTTACGTTTGTATGGTCGGAAAAGAGGGTCGGGCTATTTTTTTTTGTTGCATTTTTTTACAGTAATAGAAATATGTCAAATTTTATATCAATCTTTGTCTCTTGGCCAACCTAAATCCAACCATGAGGTCCATTTTGTCTTAGGAGATCATTTACAAAATTTCTCACACAAAACCCTCATTTGAATGCACAACCAAAAAACCTTTTAACCCAATATTTTTCACACCCCAATTCTGCAAACAACCCATTATAATAGCAAACCCAAAACCCTTAGATCTGCAATAAACAGCTTAAAAAACCCTCATATCTTTCCATGCCTTTCATTCTCTCATGCAATGCATAGATTCAAACTCATACAATATTTTTTCAACCTAGGGTTATACAACCACAACCATAGCTTTGATACCACTTGTAAGGAAACTTGCAACCATCTAATGAAAATTTCCACATAACCCAAAAGATAAATTTATGCAAACAAGTACTTAGAATCCATATGCAAGATAATAGACAACATACCCATCAAAGATGACACAATATATACCCTGGGAAAACCCTCAAGAGGGAAAAACTCAACCTTCAAAAGCATCCATACTCCATCATATTAATCAACAATAAATCCATACAAGAGTTACAATGAACACATCTGAAGCATCAAGCCCTCCAATGCATCCTCATGTGTCCAAGCATGAATCCACACATCCCATGCCATGCTTCACATATGCACTCCTCAAAAAGACTCAATAATGATAGCCAAACCACTCAACCAACCTTAACCACTAAACATGTGCTTGCTTTTATAGATACAAGCTCACATAAATACAACTAGTGGTAAGATAAAACCATGTACCACAAAAACCATGTGAATACAAACCCACTAACCCCTTATTTAATATTGGGTACTAAGACTTCATTTTATTTAACATTTCCACAATATTAAATAATTATCACATGTCTCCCACTCATTAAATAATAATACAATATTACAATACAACATCAAGTGGCCCCCAAATAATTACCTAGTGTGATTAACTACACCACTTAGGTGCATCACAACTAAATAATTATTTAATTACAATATTATAATAAATCATTTTATGCAATGGTGTACAACACCATATCCTAACAAAAATATCGAAAAGGGACTACACCACTGGAGCAAGCTTGGAACCAGCTTTCTGACAATATAAAGCTTGAGATAAATGGAGATCATACGCCCAAGTTATACCTGATTTATTAAAACTTGCCCAACCTAGCCTTGAAACCAAACAGAGGGCTAAAAACTTATTTCCCCTAATCACCTAAACAATTGTTGCTAAGATTCAAGGACCTAAGTCTAGGCCCTTGGCCATTGATATGACCAAGGGTGGCAACTACAAATTGTCAAAGGGTTGGAGAGGTGTGGTGGTGGCAGAGTAGGGGTAGAGTGGCACCTGAAGTAGAGCAATGTTGGGGCAGAGAGAACCAATGATGAGAGGAAGGAATATTTCATAGAATATTCTAAAATAATAATCCATTGTCAAACCACACAGCTCCCAAAAAAATAAAAAACCACTAAAAAAAATAAAATTCATTGTTGCAAAATTTCTCCTGCAAAGAAATTATGACTACTTGTGCCAAGGTACAAATTTCTACACATAACGGTACAATGATGGCAGTACGACCAAGTACAATAACATATTGTTGTATATATCTATACAGTTGTACAAATTTCTACCTTGTAAATCGTGCCTTCAAAATTTGTTTCCCTGACTGCAACTTCTCATATTTTCATGAAACAATAGTTGATCTTTAGCTTTTCAGCCACTTCAGACACAATGGCAAGGTCTATTTTCCTCCAACATGTGCACCAAAATTTTTCTCAAGCTTAGATCCCTCAAATTTTGAATAGGAGGCTGTAGATCTAGAACTTTGATACCATATTGAAGTTGTTGATTCAACCCCACAACTCCCAAAAATCACTTGCAAGAAATTACCTATCATAAAGGAGAAGATCAAAAGCAAGATTATGCTCAACAACTTGAGAATTCTATTGATTCAAAATAACTTGAATAATAATTACAATGACTGATAAATCCTTATGAAAAGGAGATATAAATCCTAGATCTAAAACCCTAGGAGAGGATTAAATTAGCTTGTGACAAGTGTTACCATCCTATGCAATGAGACAACATGTGCTATAATTAGCCAATCCAATAATGAAAAAACAATTCCTAAGTTTAGCTTAAGCAAATAAAGTAAAATGGGACCTAATTAATTAATCGTGACTAATTAATTAATTAGGCGATTAACCTATTAATCTAACACAACCCACTACTCCTATACCACTTATTCTCACATCTATGTTGATATGGATCACTCCAAGGGGATCCCTATCGAGATTTCTTTAAAGGTTGGAAATAGAAGATAGAGGTAACTAGAAGACTATAATAAGATTGCCTTTAGGTGTATAAAATATTTTCTATTGAACATCACAACTTCCATTGCCACAAAATTCTTGTTGTAGAGTAGGGAAGCCTATTTAAATGTTGAAAAATTAATTGATGATTTGGTGTTAAGGCTCATCACTTTTTTATGACCCCTTGTGAGTTTATTGAGAAAGATCCTCCCCATGATCTTTTAGACAAGTTACCCCCTTTCAAAGATCTAACTTCTCCTAATTTTCACAGTTGTTCTAGTGTTTCTTATGATATGAATTTATTTGAGTAGGAAAATTTTTTGAAGCATAAACCACCAAGATCAAGATAGGATTATGAGGCTCTAATGAATACCAAATTCAAAGATGGAGACATGAATGGAACAAAGTGGAGAGATCAAGGAGTAATGTGAAGTATACATTTTTAGCCTAAATTGTAAAAGGTTTTGATAAGAGTAAAGGAGGGTTTGAAAGGGTCCCAACATTCTTTTATAAATAGAAGAATAGAGATAGCATTAAAGCCTAAAACACAATAATGGAACACACCATGAAACAAGAAGATGAAGGACAAAAGGTGGTAGACCAAACCTAAAGGACCACCAAGTAGGGGCCAAAAAGGAAGAAGAACAAGGTTACATCAAGAGAAAAGGTAAAACAAGTTGGCTTGAATCTAAAGCACTCTCAAGAGGTTTTAATATAACCACTAGATTCAATTTTTGAATCATTGGCATTAAATTCATCATTATTATAAGGAATCTAAGGTAGCAAAACAACTTCCTACACTAATCTTGAGAGGAGGATAATGCAAAACTTTATAGATCCTTAACAGTTACAAAAACATAAACAAAAATAAACATAAATATCATGCATACCACAACACAGGGATTTACGTGGGGAAAACCCTTTTGGGAGAAAAACCCCACACTCCAAAAGCCACCCAATATATTATTAAAAAATCACAAAGATTATAATATACTTGCAAAGCAAGCTTCTCATAGGAGTATCACCAACCAGAGATCCAGAGGAAAACGACTACTATCAGACTCTTAGAATACATCACAACATACAATTGTAATACAATGCCCTCATACAATAGGGTTTCCTTCTCGGCAAAGTCAAGCTAATCAAATATAAACCATTAGATCTAAGACATAACGATGGATGGTCTAGATTTACAATAATAAAATATAAATAAAATTTAGCCCCCCCATTACTAACGTATCAACAGTACCTTATGTAATTTCAAGGTTGAGACACATTTTCCCAATAAATCTCCCACTTTTCGAACACCTTTCAAGAGCAACGAGAGGGTGTATAAACATCATCTCTTAATTTTTATGGGTTGAAAGGCCCATAATCTCTAAACACCATCTAAACTTCTCTGTGCTCACGGGCTTAGTTAAAGAATCAACAACATTCATCAAAGTCTCTACCTTAACCAACTTCACCCTGCCATCTTCAACCATATCTCTAACAAAATGATATTATACATCAATGTGCTTGGTCTTGGCATGAAATGTCAAGTTCTTAGCTAGACATATCACACTCTGACTATCACAATAAATTGTCACTACATGCTATTTTATTCCAATATATGAACACAGTCTCTTAAACCAAATGGCTTCTTTACAAGCATGAGTAGCTTCCATATACTCAGCTTCAGTAGTGGAAAAAGTGACCACAACCAGTCGTTTGCCATCCAACTAATTGTACCACCAAATAAACACATAAGCATTGGTGGATCATTTGCTATCAACATCACCTGCCCAGTTTGAATCCACATAACCATGAATATCAAGGAAAATATTGTCTTCAGCCATATTACTATAATAGCACAAGGAATAATCTGAGGTACCACACAAATATTTGAAGACTCTTTTAACTACATCCCAATAAACTCTACCAGGATTCTAGACATATATTGGAAAGAACTCCCACTGCTTGGGCAATGTATGGTCTAGTGCAAACCATAGCATACATCAAACTTCCAACTGCACTATGTTAAGACACTTTGCTCATGTCTTCCATCTCTAATGGGGATGTTGGACAATCTAAAATAGATAACTTTGTTCCAGCTGAAATAGGAACACACAGTGGTCTACAATCTTGCATATCAAACCTTTGCAAAATTGAATTGGCATACTTACTTTGCCCAAGCCATATCTTTCTATTCACCCCATCTCTTCTAATTTTCATTCCAAGAATGTGTTTAGCTACACCAAGATCTTTCATTTAAAATTTAGCAGCAAGTTGAGATTTTAGTTCTTAAATCATACCTTTATGTTTACCAATAAATAAGATGTCATCAACATATAATGCAATAAACAAGAAACGATCACCATCGGTTTTATAATAAATAGAATGATTTGATTTAGAATGCTCAAATCCCAAACTTGAACACATATATATCAAATTTTTGATACCACACCCTAGGACTCTATTTTAGGCCATATAAAGATTTCTTCAATTTCTAAACCAATTTACTTTTATCTTTCACCATGTAGTGCTATGGTTGTGTCATATAAATATCCTCCTACAAGTCACCATGAAGGAAAGAATTTTTCATAACTATTTACTCAACCTCTAAATAATAAGCAGTGTCAATAAAAAGAAAAAATCTAATGGATATCATTTTTGCAATAGGAGAAAATATCTCACCATAATCAACACCCTCAACTTGACAGTAACCTTTTGCAACCAACCTTGCTTTGTACTTATCAATACTTCCATCTGAACCAATATTTTTCTTGAACACCCATTTGCAACCAACAATATTTCTTCCTTCAGGAAATGGTACAAGATTCCATGTATCATTATTTTTCAAAGATACCATTTTTTATCCATAGCAATCTTCTAGGATTTTGCATCATTCATACCTAATGCCTTTTCTACCAATCTGGGTTCATCCATGTTAGTATTTAAAGAAAAAATACATCTCCAATCATCAGGTGAATACCTTTTAGGTGGTTTTCTATGCCTTGTAGACCTATGAAAAATCTAATTTGGAGGTTGTTCCTCCTCTTCTCAAGATTCAGAGCTAGATGAGCTCTCCTCAACTTATTGTCTATCCATGGGCCTTAATTCAACTTTCTCAAGTGTAGAAGGAAATTGAATCACATCTTCCTATTTACTTTGTTCTGGCTGCAATTTAATAGAAGAAGGCTTAGTTTCTCTAAAAATAACACCCCTAATATGTATTACCTTATGTGCAACAAGATCCCAAATCTTGTATCCTTTCACACCATAATTGTATCCAATGAAGATACATTTCACAACCTTCTCCAACTTTTTTTGCTTCTCCTTTTGCACATGTGCATATGCCTCACAACCAAAAACTCTAAGATGTCTTAGTGAAGGCTTGTGACCTAACCATGCCTCTAAAGGCATCTTATCAACAAGAGCAGGTGTACAAGATCTATTAACCAGGTAACAAGTAGTGGCAACAACTTCAGCCTAAAAATTTTGTTCTAGACCAACACCACTCAACATACTCCTACCCTTCTCCATTAGTGTCCTATTCATTCTTTTTGCAAATCCATTATGTTGTGGGAAATACAAATTTGTCTTTTGTCTATGAATACCACAATATTTACAAAATCTATCAAAATCATTAGAGAAAAATTCACTGCCATTGTCAGTCCTCAAGCATTTTATTTTTTTCCAGTCTGTAACTCAACCATTGCTTTAAATTCTTTCAATCGACTGAAAACTTCAAATTTACTAATTAGAAAGTATACTCATGTCCTTCTATTGTAATAATCAATAAATGAAGCATAATATGTGGATTTTCCAATTGAAGGAGCATCTACATGACCAAACACATCAAAATGAATAAGATCCAATACACCTCAAGATTTATGAGAACTTGAGTAAAACTAAACAAGGTTTTGTTTTTCATAAATGCAATTCTTATAGAAATCAAATTCAAGATTGCAATCAAATAACCCTTCAACAAGGTTTTTATTTTTCAAGGTCCTTAGAACCTTTTCTCTAATGTGATCAAGTCTCTAGTGCCATAACATAGTTTTCTCTATATATAACTTTGATTCTGAAGAAAAAACACCCTTGGGTACCAAAAATCCATGACCATCTGGTGAAGATGAATCCCTCACCTCTTCCACAGACTTGATTTTCACAAAAGTAATATTGCACTCAATAGTGCATGTGTCAAGCTTATACAATGTGTCATATTTGACACCTCTAGCAATCACCATATCACTTCTAACCATCTTGCATCTTACATCGAAAATAATGAATACACACCTATATCTATTAGTTTACTCACAGATAACAAATTTCATGCTAATCCAAGGATGTGCAACACACCATTAATCCTTTTTATTCTACCATCAAGAAACCTGATTTTAAATTTACCACAGACAATAATATTTAAATAAGAATCATCACCCAAGTACACCTTACCTCCATCAAATTCTTCATATTCATAAAACCAATCTCTATTAAAGGTTGTATGGAAAGATGCACCTGAGTCAATTAAACATCATTACCTGCACAAGTTGCCAAAGCTATAATGAATTCATCACCATTTTCCTTCTCAGACTTAGAATTAGAATCAAATCTCTTCTTTTCCTTCTTCTTTTATTTTATTCCTTACAAATATGTCTAGTCTTACTACAATTCCAACAAACAACTTTTGACTTTCCACAAGATTTGGATCTCCCCTTAGACTTGGATTTATCACACTTCTCATTATTCTTGTGTTCTTCCTTAGGTCTTCAATGCACATTTAGGGAATCCTTGGCACTGATGGATGCCTTCCCCCTCATCTCTTCAAAAAGAAAAGAACCCACCACATCTTCAGTCTTTAATATAACAGAAGTACTCTTAATAGCCATAACAAGAGAATTCCATGAATCAGGCAAAAAACAAAGAAAGAACTGACATTTCTCCTCCTCATCTATTTCGACACCAACTGATGCCAATTGAGCCACCAACATATTGAATAATTCCAAGTGGTTTATAATTTGTCCACCCTCTTCAATTCTCAAGTAATACAATTTCTTCCTCAAGAAAATCTTATTCACTAAAGATTTGGCTTGATACATCTCACCAAGCTTCTTCTAGTGTTTATGTGTAGAGGTCTCTTCATGGACATTCATTAAAACATAATATTCCAAGCACAATATGATTAGACCCTTGGATTTATGGTCTATAACATCATAGTGAGTAGCCAAAGTAGGATTTTCAGGACTTGAAACCTTCTCATCAACAAGATCCCATAGATCCTCCACCTTCAACTTCCATATTTCAAAATTATTTTTAGAAAATTTATCAACCTCTGTTCTCCCTGATGAACTTTCCATCTAAAAATTCCTACAACAAGATCACAAAGTATCTTCTACACAAGCTCCCACTCAAATCTAGATTAGTTAAAAAATCCCAACAACCCACAACTGAAACCAAAGGTGATCAAGCTCTAATACCACTTGTAAGGAAGCTAAGGTAGTAGAACAACTTCCTAAACTAATCTTGAGAGGAGGATAATTCAAAACTTTACAAATATTTAATGGTTACATAAACTTAAACAAAAATAAATATAAATATCATGCATACAACAACATAGTGATTTACATGGGGAAAACCCTTTCAAGAGAAAAACGCCCACACTACAAAAGTCGCCCAATATATAATTCAGAAATCATGAAGATTACAATATACTTGCAAAGCAAGCTTCTCATAGGAGTATCGCCAACCAGAGATCCAAAGGCAACATGACTGCTATCAAACTCTCGGAATATAGCACAACACACAATCTTAATACATCGCCCTCATAAAATAGGTTGATTTCTAGGGAAAGTCAAACTAATAAAATTATAAGGAAGCTAAGGTAGCGGAACAACTTCCTACACTAATCTTGAGAGGAGAATAATGCAATACTTTTTGGATCTTTAACACTTACAAAAGCTTAAAAAGAATAAACATAAATATCATCCATACTATGACACAATAATTTATGTGGGGAAAACCCTTTTGGGAGAAAAACCCCACTCCAAAAGCCGCCCAATATATTATTCAAAAATCACAAAGATTACAATATAATTGCAGAGCAAGATTCCCACAGGAGTATCACCACTAGAGATCAAGAGAAAACATGACTACTATTAGAATCTCAGAAAACATCACACTCTACAACAACCGTAATACAATGCCCTCATAGAATAGGGTTACATTCTAGGGCAAGACAGGCTAACAAAATTTCTGCCTTTAGATCTAAAACCTAATAACGAATGGTCCAAATTTATAATATATCATTATTTAATGTATGTCATCCATTTTAAGAGTTTCCTAAAAAAAGTTAACACACTCACATTTCACTCTGTGCTACCAATGTATACACCTATTGGTGTAACTAGGAAATACATATATACATCCTATCAACAATAAACCTTATATAATTGCAAGGTTGAGACACATTTTCCCAACCAATCTCCCACTTTTCGAACACCTTGCAATAGCAACATGAGAATGTAAACACCGTCTCTTTAATTGCTAGGGGCCAAAAGACCCATAGTCTCTGAACACCATCTAAACTTCTTTGTGCTCACAGGCTTAGTTAAAGAATCATCAATATTCATCAAAGTCTCTACCTTAACTAGCTTCACTCTGCCATATTCGACCATATCTCTAACAAAATGATATTGTACATCAATGTGCTTGGTCCTGACATGAAATGTCGGGTTCTTAGCTAGACATATCGCACTTTGACTGTCACAATAAATTGTCACCTCACCTTGTTTTATTCCAATATATGAACATGGTCTCTTAAGCCAAATGGATTCATTACAAAAATTATTAGCTTTCATATACTCTGCTTCAGTAGTGGACAAAGCAACCATAACCTATCGCTTACTCATCTAGCTAATTGCATCACCAAATAAAGTAAACACATAAGCAATGGTGGATTTTCTGCTATCAACATCACCTGCCCAGTACAAATCCACATAACCATGAATATCAAGGGAAATTCTTCTTTAGTCATATTATTATGATAACATAAGGAATAATCTGAGGTACCCCGCAAATATCTAAAGACTCTTTTAACTACATCTCAATGAACTCTACCAAGATTAGACATATATCTGGAAAGAACTCCCACTGCTTGGGCAATGTCTGGTCTAGTACAAACTATAACATACATCAAACTTCCAACTGCACTCTGGTAAGGAACTCTGGTCATGTCTTCCATTTCTAATGGATATGTTGGACAATCTGAAATAGATGTCTTTGTTCCAACTGAAACAAGAACATACAATGGTCTACAATCTTACATATCAAAACTCTATAAAATTGAGTTGACATACTTACTTTGTCCAAGCCATAGCTTTCTATTCACTCTATCTCTTTTAATTTCCATCCCAAGAATGTGTTTAACTACACCAAGATCTTTCATTTCAAATTTAGCAGCAAGTTGAGATTTCAATTCTGAAATCATACCTTCTCTACCAATAAATAACATATCATCAAAATATAATACAATAAACAGGAAATGATCACCATCAATTTTATAATAAACACAATGCTTTGATTTAGAATGCTCAAATCCTAAACTCAACACATATGTATCAAATTTATGGTACCACATGCTAGGACTCTATTTTAGGCCATACAAAGATTTCTTCAATTTGCAAATCAATTTACTTTTACCTTTCACCACATAGTGCTTTGGATGTGTCATATAAATATCCTCCACCAAATCACCATGAAGGAAAGCAGTTTTCACATCCATTTGCTCAACCTCTAAATCATAAGTAGCAGCAATAGAAAGGAAAAATCTAATGGATGCCATTTTTGCATCAGGAGAAAATATCTCACCATAATCAACACCCTCAACTTGAGAGTAACCCTTTGCAACCAACCTTGTTTTGTACTTCTCAATACCTCCATATGAACCAATCTTTTTCTTGAACAACCATTTGCAACCAATAGGTTTTCTTCATTCAGGCAATGGTACAAGATCCCATGTATCAATATTTTTCAAAGATGTCATTTCTTCATCCATAAAAATCTTCCAGGATTCTGCACCATTCATACCTAGTGCCTCTTCTACAGATCTAGGTTCATCCATGTTAGTATTCAAAGCAAAATAAATCTCCAATCATCAGGTGAATACCTTTCAGGTGGTTTTCTATGCCTTGTAGACCTACAAACAAGTTGAGTTGGAGGTTCTTCCTCCTCTTTTGAAGATTTCGAGCTAGATGAGCTCTCCTCAACTTCTTGTCTATCCTTGGGCCTTGATTCAACTTTCTCAGGTGTGGAAGGAAATTGAATCACATCTTTTTGTTTACTTTGTTTTGGCTGCAATATAACAAAAGAAGGCTTAGTTTCTCTAAAAGTAACACTTCTACTATGTATTTCCTTTTGTGCAATAGGATCCCAAAGCTTGTATCCTTTCACACCATAATAATGAAGATACATTTCACAGCCTTGTTCTCCAACTTTATTTGTTTCTCCTTTGGCACATGTGCATATGCCTCACAACCAAAAACTCTAAGATGTCTTAATGAAGGCTTGTGGCCTGACCATGCCTCTATAGGTGTCTTATCAACAAGAGCTGGTGTAGGAGACCTGTTAATCAAGCAATAGGCAGTGGCAATAGCTTCATCTCAAAACCTTTGCTCTATACCAGCACCATTCAACATACTCCTAGCCTTCTCCATCAGTGGCATGTTCATTCTTTCTGCAACTCCATTCTGTTGTGGAGAATATAGTGTTGTCTTCTTTCTATGAATACCACAATCTTTACATAATCTATCAAAATTGTTAGAGAAAAATTCATCGACATTATCAGTCCTCAAATATTTTATTTTCTTTCCAATCTATAACTCAACCATTGCTTAAAATTCTTTAAATCGACTAAAAACTTCAGATTTACTCTTTAGAAAATATACACATGTCCTTCTACTATAATCATCAACAAATGAAATATAATATGTGGATTTACCAATCAAAGGAACACCTATAGGATCAAACACATTATAATGAATAAGATCCAATACACCACAAGATTTATGAGAACTCGAGTAAAATTGAATGCGGTTTTTTTTTCCATAAATGCAATGCTCACAAAAATAAAATTCAATATTACAATCAAATAGACCTTCAAAAAGGTTTTTATTTTTCAAGGTCCTTAGACCCTTTTCTCCAATGTGGACAAGTCTTTGGTGCCATAACATGGTTTTCTCTACAGATAACTTTGATTCAAAAGAAAGAGCACCCTTGGATACCCAAAATCCATGACCATCTACTGAAGGTGAAACCCTCACTTCTTCCACATACTTGCTTTCACAAAAGTACCATTGCACTCAATAGTGCATGCATCCAACTTATACAATGTGTCATATCTAACACCTCTAGCAGTCACCATAGCACCTCTGACCATCTTGCATCCCGCATCAGAAAAATACTACCTGCACACCTGCATCTATTAGTTTTCTCACAGATAACAAATTTTGTGCTTAACCAGGGATATGCAACACACCATTAATCTTTTTTATTCTACCACTAGGAAACCTAATTTTAACTTTACCAAAATTAAGAATGTCTAAATGAGAATCATCACCCAAGTACACCTTATCTCCATCAAATTCATCTTATTCAGAAAACCAATCTCTATTAAAGGTCATATAAAAAGATGCACCTGAGTCAATTAACCATGCATCATTACCTGCATGAGTTTCCAAAGCTGCAATGGATGCGTCATCATCTTCCTTCTCGAACTCAAAATCAGAATCAAATTTCTTATTTTTCTTCTTTGAATTCCTTACGAACATGTCCAAGCTTACCGCAATTCCAGCAAATAACTTTGGACTATCTAGGAGACTTAGATCTTCCCTTAGACTTGAATTTTTCACGCTTCTCATTCTTCTTGCCTTTTTCTTTAGGTCTTCCATGAACATTTAGGGCCTCCTTGGCATTGATGGATACCTTCCTCCTCATTTCTTCAGAAAGCAAAGAACCCACCACATCTTCAGCCTTCAATATAACATAAGTACTACCAATAGCCATAACAAGAGAATCCCACGAATTAGGTAAAGAAAAAAGCAGGATCTAACATTTCTCCTCCTCATCCATTTTAACACCAATTGATGCCAATTGAGCCACCAAAATATTGAATGCTTCCATGTGGTCTGTGATTCATTCACCCTCTTCCATTCTCAAGGAATACAACTTCTTCCTCAAGAAAATATTGCTCACTAAATATTTGGCCTAATACATCTCACCAAGCTTCTTCCACAGTTTTTGTGCAGAGGTCTCTTCATGGACATTCATTAAAATAGAGTCAACCAAGCATAATTTGATTAGACCCTTGGCTTTACGGTCCATAACATCATATTGAGCAGCCTGAGTAGGATCTGTAGGTCTTGAAACATTCTCATCAACAACATCCCACAAATCTCAATCTATCAACATATCCTCCATCTTTAGCTTCCACATTTCAAAATTATTTCCAAAAAAATTCTCCATCTCTATTCTCCCTGGTGAACTTTCCATCTGAAAATTCCTACAACAAGATCACAAAGTGTCTTCAGCACAAGCTCCACTCAAATCTGGATTAGTTCAAAAAACCCAACAACCCACAACTGAAACCAAAGGTGATCAAGCTCTGGTACCACTTGTAAGGAAGCTAAGGTAGAAGAACAACTTCCTACACTAATCTTGAGAGGAGAATAATGCAAAACTTTTTAGATCTTTAACAGTTACAAAAACTTAAAAAGAATAAACATAAATATCATGCATACCACGACACGGTGATTTACATGGGGAAAACCTTTTTGAGAGAAAAACCCCACACTCCAAAATCCTCCCAATATTATTCATAAATCACAAAGATTACAATATACTTGCAGAGCAAGCTTCTCACAGGAGTATCACCACTAGAGATCAAGAGACAACATGACCGCTATCAGACTCTCAGAAAACATCACACTCTACAGCAATCGTAATACAACACCCTCATAAAATATCTTCTATTAGATCTAAAACCTAATTACGAAAGGTCTAGATTTAGAGTTTCCTGAAAAAGTTAATGTTACTAATTTTTTGCTTCCTGCTTAAATTAGTGAAGATTTAATGGGCAATTATTTGGTGAAGTACAAAATTTTTGTTGTTGAGACATCCAATGAACCTTTGATTTCAGAACGAAAGAGATTTTTAGGATTGATTTGTCATAATCATTCAAACAGTTTAAATTGAACCATTGAACAGTCCTAAAAAAGCAACAAACATGTTTCATTTTGGAAAACAAACATTCAAAGAAGTGAAGTGAAAAGATATTATTTTCTGCAATGTTTATCATTGCTGATTATCAAAAAAGTGTTGCAATTCTGGAGCAAAATATGCTGAGATTATTACTTTAGTTGATTACAAAATGCATATGCTTTCAACAAATTTATATCAGTTATTTCAAATTATGTAATTGAGAACAAGGAAATGGAAATACAAGCCATTGCATACTTTGAAGTAGTTGATTTATTAAAAGATATGTTTTTGTAATCCCACACAAGCCGTGGCTTTGATTAAGATAACTGAACTCAACAATAAGTACAAACTATACATCTGAAGATCAACTACTAAAAATAGAAAAACATATAAAAGGAGATCATGTCCATCATTGCCTTGAGGGCTAGTGTAGGGTTGACTCGTTGCTCTCCAACTTGATCTTCAATGTCTTCAACTTCTTTGCTCCTGAGTTCCAGAACCTACAATTGATTGTAAAATTTGTGTTAGAGCTCAGGGCATGAGATCCAAATAAATTCTTCATCAACAAATATATAATTTATAGTTGTTATCAAATTGAATCAACTAAGTCATTATCTCAGAGATAAATGAAAATTTCCAGATCAAATCATCAGAAGGAATAAAGCATCAGATTCACTATTTTTCTAACTTGTTTGCTTCATGTGCAGATACAAGTCAAGTCTTGTTACTATTTCATCAAATTACAACATGAGTGGGGAAAAATGTGGCTCCCAAGAGGGTTGATCCCAACTCATAACAGTGGTATTAAAAATAAAAATATAATGAGATCAATATCATTTGTGCAGAGTTCCAGAAAACAACCTCATAAGAAAGAAATGATTATATCATGATAATCTATGCACAACCTTTTATGTATGTTCTAAGTGCATGTGTTATTTCATTGTTGATTTCTTGATGCAAGGAACAATTAAGAACAAATCATTTACTTTAGTGTGCCAATCAACAAGTTCAAATGGAGATTACAATACTCAGTCATCAAGAGCAAAGATAAATGCATTGTTTGCATATTCAAGGGGTCAACATTATGTCATTTACATAATTTTTGTGATATGATATCAAAAGCTAATGAAAGCTACAGAAGTGAGCTTTTTCAAAAATGAAGAAACCAAGTGATTTTCCTTACATATAGGAGAAATTTCATGGTCTTGCTACAAATAAATGCCCACATAAATGTACTGAGTGTATTAGATATTCATTGTCTTATTCATTTTTAGATACAAATGTAAGGTAAAATCATGGTTTTTGAAGCAACATGAAACAAGAATAGCATGTGAGTATAAAAGAAACCCTAATGAAGAACAAAGACTGAGTTAGGATTTCTCATGGCGGCCTTAGAATTTTGTTCATCTTTTTTGAGAGTTCAAAATGTAGTGATATGAAGACCGAGCCATAAAAGATATGAGGGTTTTTACATTTAATGCAAATTACAATTGAAAATTGAATACCCATATTCAAAAATGAAGGACATAGTGAGGTCGTGGCCATTGAAGTTTTCCATAAGCTAAAAATATACATAGAGTTAGCATTTTCTAATCGTGGCCTGAAAATTTTGTTTGTCTTATCTGAGAAATCAAGAGTACAGAGCAATGGAAAAGCCTTGTTTTTAGATAGAACAAACCCACAAGGGAAAAGCAAGCCATGGCCACACTGATTAGCATGAGGTTTCCAAAAAAACACAAATGAGAAGTTTGTTTGCAGCTGATAGGTTTTCTCATGGAAGCCACATCAAATTTTACAACTAAAAACACAAACAAAGAACAAAATTTCACATAAAATGCATGATAAAATGTATGAGGTCGCGCCTGTAAGCTTGCAAAAAGCTTTCAAAAGAATGAAATTTCCAGA
This sequence comes from Sequoia sempervirens, assembly GCA_007258455.2. Lineage (NCBI taxonomy): Eukaryota > Viridiplantae > Streptophyta > Pinopsida > Cupressales > Cupressaceae > Sequoia > Sequoia sempervirens. The sequence continues at coordinate 80,927,877 of VDFB02000007.1, forward strand.
TTTAAAGCAAAAATTAGACTCACCATCGATGTTTCTCATGAAAATCTCCAAAGAAAACTTTTGAAATCAACACAAAGGAAGAAATCTCCATGTCCCATGGCGGCTAGGGTTTGTTCATGGCGGCCTCCTCACAACAGAAGTTTGCAAAAAGAAAATGAAATAATGAATGAATATCTTTGCATTCATTTTAGGTTTTCTAAAAAAACCCTAAGAAAGGCACAATAGAAGGAGAGGTATGTTTTCCTTAGTTTTATTAAAAACTTATCCTCTCATGTAAGGCCGTGGCATCTCCATGGCTTAAGTTTTTAAGAAATTTATAAAAAAAATCTCCTTAAGACTTTGTCAAGTCTTCTACATTTGATTTTTATGTGGTTCCTCTATTTTTGCATTTTAAACAAAATTTTTAAAACCTTATTAAAATGATAATATAAATCATTTTAATAAAGGTTATTTATAAAAATGCATTTTATTTTTGCATTTTAAAAAAATGTAAATCTTTATTTTAAGTGATGATTATACATCATTTAAAATAAATGATATTTTAAATGCAAAATAGATGTCTTTGATGTATTTTTCAAATGATGGTCAAAAGGAGTTAAATGGAGCTTTAAAGCCTTGCACAAATCATGGAGATGGTTGAGAAAGTTTAGCCAACATGTGGAGCGAAATCAGAGATTTTGAGGCACTTAATTGAGAGTTATACTTCAGTTAAGGATTCCAATTGATGGAGCTTCAATCAAGGGGAAATTTAAGGCACATAACTCCTTGTTTCAATCAGTTACAACCCTATTTTGAAGGGTTTTTCAATTGCATACGACCCATGAGGTTGTTTTGAGTTTCACAACTCTTTTTACATGTTTTGAGGAATTGCTTTCAGTTACATGCCTTATTTGAGGGAGAGGATGGACAACACATCATGTTTTGGAGCCAAGATTCAAATTTTGAATTTTTGGAGCCTTTTCTATAAGTCTTTCTCTTCTCTCATTTATTGGGGCTAGTTCTCAGATTGGTGGCTACTATGGTAGATTATTCATTCTTTGCAACTCATTTTCTTGTGAGTTCTACAGATTTGTAATGCAATTGTCTCCTATTTTTCAATAAAAATCTTATTTCCTTCTCCATTATTCTTTGTTCTTTAGTATTGATTGTGAGTTATATGATAGAATATTGTGTCATCCTTTATTTTCATCAGATTCCTTCAATACTGAATGCAAATAATAGCATGTCATAGTGTAGGTCTGTGTAAGTGTTTTCATTCTCTTGGATGAAAATTTATGAAAACATTATTGTTTTCCTTTTTTGAACATCAGAAAAGTCAAAGCCTTTCATAAGAATTATTTTTGCAAGCATGAATAACAAAGTTGTGAGATTTTATAGCTTTATTTATTGAGTCATCTTGTGAGATTTTAGTAGATTCAAGTCATTTATCAGTTGGTGAATCACCTAGTAATCCATTTTTTCTAGTTTTTGCATTATCCTTCTTACCTTTTCCTTTGTTAAAAGTCAGTATTTACAAGAAATATCCAAAGGGAGCCAACCCATAACCTGGAGGTCTACCCTCACTATAGGATACCCACAGCCTGAGAGTAGTCCAATGTTACATGGGATTTAGGAGTTTTTCAACTTGTCTTCTGGTGCAAATCCATGTGCTAACAATTTTGGCACGCATGATGGGACCTTGAGCTAATTATCATTTCAAAAAGAGCTTCATTTGTTGTTGTTTTGGTGTGAGAAACATTATTCTCAGCCTTTGGAGGCAAGATCTACATACACCTGGCGACTCCAAGCTCAAATATACTAGTTTTAGCAGTCTAAGTGCTGGTATGTTCTAAAACAAATCTATTAATTCTAATTTCCAGCTCTTTGAATGAATAAAAATGTCAAGTTTTCATGAAAATACGTGTTGTCACCCCCCATATCATGAAAATGTTGCTCCTGCACCTTATCAGCCTTGTTTAAGCAACCACAATGTTGGTTTTAATCCAAATAGCCCTGCTACATCAAGTAACCAGCATGCACATCATGCTTACCCACCCACCCAGTCCCAAGAAGGTCATTTTGTTCTAAATCAACATGTAGAGCTTAATGAGATAAAAGGCCTATTGCAAGTCTTTGGCAATGAGAAACAAATGTTGCAACAAACTTTACAAGACTATACAAAGCAGATGGATGATTTCAACAAGAGCTTGGATCAACAACAAGATGAGTGGGCTTATCAAGCCTATCTCCATGAACAAGAAGAGTTGGATATTCAAGCCCAACTTCATAGGCAGGAATTGGAGGCACAAGGAAGGTAGTTTGCAAATCTTTTTGCAAAAGAGTTAATTGCACAAAAAGAAAGATATGAGTAGAAGCTCGCAAAGTTAGAAGCACAATCAATTTCTCCTCCTTCATTGAAAGAATCTATACTTCAACAAGAAGTTCATCCACCTAATACCTTTCCAAACCTATTATTTGGTAAAGAATTTCCTCTATTCAATACCATGTGCTTCATAAAAAATGAGCCCTTACATGAGCAGGTTCAACTTGCAATTCCTCAAGAGCAGCCTCTTGAAAAACCTGTTTACCTTTCAACCTCCCAAGAAGTTCCACAAGTTGATATAGTGGGACCTATTATATCTCAAGAGAACTGTTATACTAAGTATAACAAGTTGGAGCAACAAGTTATAGAGCAAGAAATAGGTGATCAATATGAGGTTTTGCATAGTTTGTTCAATGAACTTCCACTTTTCTTTGAAGAGCAGGAAGTTGTACAATGTTCAATGCCAACAAATCAGTTGGAACGGAAAAATAAAGATACAAAGGAAGGTAATCTTGAAGGTACTAATGATCAAGTTTTCAATTTCCTATTTGATGAACTCCCTTATGATCAAAATGAAGAAAGCGTTCCCATATCAATGCCAAATCAAGTTCATGAGCAATATGAAGGAAAGAATGATGATGCTTATGAGCAAGAAGTTGTTGTTCAAATTGAGCAAGTTCCCAAATCAAAGCAAATGATTCAAAGAGATTCATCAAATATGGAGAGGAGTTGCAATTATATCAAAATTAATATTATTTTGCTGAAAAGTGAAGAAAATTTGAAGGAAGATGTCTTTTGGGATGATTTGGAAGGTTTTTGTTCAACCTTGGATGTTAAGGTAATGCCTATTGAAGTGGAAATTCATGATTAGCAAGAGAAGGATGAGCAAGAAATGGTGGTTTTGCTTGAACCACATGAACTAATTCTTTCCAATCAACATAATCATTTGGAGGAAGCAATCCATCAGCTTGAGACCAACAAAGAGAGCTCAAGTTTCATTCACACAAGGGGATGTCCTATAAGGCATCTAGTCCATTTGGATGTCAAGAAGACAACACGGAACAAACTTTCACCCAAGCATGCAACTTCGATAAAAGGACACCATTCTCAGCCTGTTTATGCTCCTTCAAGCAGTAGTATATATGAGCAAAATGAGGAGGTAATCCATTATGCCTTTAATATTAAAGCAATACTGCAATTGTTTGTAAGATATCTCCTCGTTTCTCAGTTTTTCTCTGTTGTTCATCAACATGTAATGCATCCTAAGTTGGGAAGAAAAGGATGTTATTTTTTAAAAACAGTGAATGACTTTCTTTGACCAGTGTCTTTGCTAGTTAGAGTAACTTTTAGTTCAATTATGCATTTTGATTTCCCTAAGTGTTGTTTTGCACAGTTGGATAGTTTACTTTAAATTTTGCTGGGGGGGAAATAAGGAAAATTTGTTGTTACTCATTATAGTTCAATCAGATAAGCATCTCTTATTCATAAAATGGAATGGAGAATTCGATGTCATGAACAACACATATTTATTCAATTGAACTACAATTAGTTGAAGCAAAGTTACAACAATTACAACATAATGAATGAGCTCTGTACCAAGTTCTTGAGTCAGAAAAGGGCAGAAATGGACTCCATACCCAATGGATAAGCAAGGAAACTAGCCTTATCTGTTTAGCATGAAAACACCCTTGAGAGGTTGCCAGAAATGTTACTAATTTTTTTCTTCCCGCTTAAATTAGTGAAGATTTAATGGGGAATTATTTGGTGAAATATAAATTTTTTGTTGTTGAGACATCCAATGAACCTTTGTTTTCAGAATGAAAGAGTTTTTTAGGATTGATTTGTCAAAATCATTCAAACAGTTTAAATTGAACTGTTGAACAGTCCTAACAAAGCAACAAACATGTTTCATTTGGAAAACAAACATTCAAAGAAGTGAAGTGAAAAGATGTTATTTTTTGCAATGTTTATCATTGTTGATTATCAGAAAAGAGTTGCAATTCTAGAGAAAAATATGCTAAGATTATTACTTCAGTTGATTACAAAACACATATGCTTTCAACAAATTTATATCATTTATTTCAAATCATGTAATTGAGAACAAGGAAATGGAAATACAAGTCATTTCATACTTTGAAGTAGCTGATTTATTAAAAGATATGTTTTTGTAATCCCACACAAGTCGTGGGTTTGACTAAGTTGACTGAACTCAATAATAAGTACAAACTATTCTTCTAAAGATCGACTACTAAAAATAAAAAAACATATAAAAGGAGGTCATGTCCGTCATTTCCTTGAGGGCTGGTGTAGGGTTGACTCGTTGCTCTCCAGCTTGATCTTCAGTGTCTTCAACTCCTTTGCTGCTGAGTTCCAGAACCTGCAGTTGATTGTAAAATTTGTGTTAGAGCTTAGGGCATGAGATCCAAATACATGCTTCATCAACAGATATATAATTTATAGTTGTTATCAAATTGAATCAACTAATTCATTATCTCAGAGATAAATGAAAACTACCAAATCAAATCATCAGAAGGAATAAAGCATCAGATTCACTATTTTTCTAACTTGTTTGCTTCATGTGCAGATACAGGTCAAGTCTTGTTACTATTTCATCAAATTACAACATGAGTGGGGAAAAATGTGGCTCCCAAGAGGGTTGAGACCAGCTCATAACGGTGGTATTAGCAATATAAACATCATGAGATCAATATCATTTTTGACGATTTCCAGAAAACAGCCTCATATGAAAGAAATGATTATATCATGATAATCTATGCACATCCTTTTATGTATGTTCTAAGTGCATATGTTATTTCATTGCTGATTTCTTGATGCAAGGAACAATTAAGAACAAATCATTTACTTTAGTGTGCCAATCAACAAGCTCAAATGGAGATTACAATACTCAGTCATCAAGAGAAAAGATAAATGCATTGTTTGCAGATTCAAGGGTTCAACATTATGCCATTTACATAATTTTTGTGATATGATATCAAAAGCTAATGAAAGCTACAAAAGTGTACTTTTTAAAAAATGAAGAAACCAAGTGATTTTCCTTACATATAGGAGAAATTTCATGGTCTTGCTACAAATAAATGCCCACATAAATGTACTGAGTGTATTAGATATTCATTGTCTTATTCATTTTTAGATACAAATGTAAGGTAAAATCATGGTTTTTGAAGCAACATGAAACAAGAATAGCATGTGAGTATAAAAGAAACCCTAATAAAGAACAAAGGTCGAGTTAGGATTTCTCATGGTGGCCTTAGAATTTTGTTCATCTTTTTTGAGAGTTCAAAATGCAGTGATATGAAGGCCGAGCCATAAAAGATATGAGGGTTTTTACATATAATGCAAATTACAATTGAAAATCGAATACCCATATTAAAAAATGAAGGACATGTGAGGTCATGGCCATTGAAGTTTTCCATAAGCTCAAAATATACAGAGAGTTAGCATTTTCTCATGGCGGCCTAAAAATTTGTTTGTCTTATCTGAGAAATCAAGAGTACAGAGCAATGGAAAAGCCTTGTTTTTAGACAGAACAAACCCACAAGGGAAAAGCAAGTCATGGCCACACTGATTAGCATGAGGTTTCCAGAAAAACACAAATGAGAAGTTTGTTTGCAACTGATAGGTTTTCTCATGGCGTCCACATCAAATTTTACAGCTAAAAACACAAACAGAGAACGAAATTTCACATAAAATGCATGAGAAAATGTATAAGGCCGCACCTATAAGCTTGCAAAAAGCTTTCAAAAGAATGAAATTTCTAGATTTAAAGCAAAAATCAAACTCACCATTGGTGTTTCTCATGAAAATCTCCAAAGAAAACTTTTGAAATCAACACAAAGGTAGAAATCTCCATCTCCCATGGTGGCTAGGGTTTGTTCATGGCAGCCTCCTCACAACAAAAGTTTGCAAAAAGAAAATGAAATAATGAATGAATATCTTTACATTCATTTTAGGTTTTCTAAAAAAACCTAAGAAAGGCACGATAGGAGGAGAGGTATTTTTGCCTTAGTTTTATTAAAAACTTATCCTCTCATGTAAGGTCGTGGCATCTCCATGCCTTAAGTTTTAAGATTTTTTTTTTTTAAATCTCCTTGAGACTTAGTCAAGTCTTCTACATTTGATTTTTATGGGGTTCCTCTATTTTTGCATTTTAAACAAAATTTGTAAAACCTTATTAAAATGATAATATAAATCATTTTAATAAAGGTTATTTATAAAAATGCATTTTATTTTTGCATTTAAAAAAAATGTAAATCTTTATTTTAAGTGATGATTATAAATCATTTAAAATAAATGATATTTTAAATGCAAAATAGATGTCTTTGATGTATTTTTCAAATGATGGTCAAAAGGAGTTAAATGGAGCTTTAAAGTCTTGCAAAAATCATGGAGATGGTTGAGAAAGTGTATCCAACATGTGGAGAAAAATCGGGGATTTTGAGGCACTTAATTGAGAGTTCTACTTCAGTTAAGGATTCCAATTGATGGAGCTTCAATCAAGGAGCAATTTAAGGCACATAACTCCTTGTTTCAATCAGTTACAACCCTATTTTGAAGGGGTTTTTAGTTGCATACGACCCATGAGGTTGTTTTGAGTTTCACAACTCTTTTTACATGTTTTGAGGAATTGCTTTTAGTTACATGCCTTATTTGAGGGAGAGGATGGACAACACATCATGTTTTGGAGCCAAGATTCAAATTTTGAATTTTTGGAGCCTTTTCTATAAGTCTTTCTCTTCTCTCATTTGTTGGGGCTAGTTCTCAGATTGGTGGCTGCTGTGGCAAATTATTCATTCTTTGTAACTCATTTTCTTGTGAGTTCTACAGATTTGTAATGCAATTGTCTCCTATTTTTCAATAAAATCTTATTTCCTTCTCCATTATTCTTTGTTCTTTAGTATTGATTGTGAGTTATATGATAGAATATTGTGTCATCCTTTATTTTCATCAGATTCCTTCAATACTGAATGCAAAGAATAGCATGTCATAGTGCAGGTCTATGTAAGTGTTTTCATTCTCTTGGATGAAAAATTGTGAAAATATTATTGTTTTCCTTTTTTGAACATCAGAAATGTCAAAGCCTTTCATAAGAATTATTTTTGTAGGCATGAATAACAGAGTTGTGAGATTGTATAGCTTTATTTATTGAGTCATCTTGTGAGATTTTAGAAACAAATTCAAGTCATTTATCAGTTGGTGAATCACCTAGTAATCCATTTTTTATAGTTTTTGCATTATGCTTCTTACCTTTTCCTCTGTTAAAAGTCAGTATTTACAAGAAAAATCCAAAGGGAGCCAGCCCATAACTTGGAAGTCTACCCTCACTATAGGATACCAAAAGCCTGAGAGTAGTCCAATGTTACATGGGATTTAGGAGTTTTTCAACTTGTCTTCGAGTGCAAATCCCTATGTTAACAGTTAACATGCTCATATTTCACTCTGTGCTACCAACGTATACACCTGTCGGTGTAACTAGGAAATATATATACGTGCTATCGACAATAAACCTTATATAATTGCAAGGTTGAGACACATTTACCCAAAAAAAATATCAACTTTAGATCTGAAACATAATGATGAATGGTCTAGATTTACAATAATAAAATATAAATAAAATTTAGTCCCCCTGCCACTGACATATCAATAGTACCTTATGTAAGTGCAAGGAAGAGACACATCTTCCCAACAATTATCAATATTCCCTTTTTTGATTGTGTGCCCCTAAATCATAAGAATTCAATGGACTTATCATCAAACTCTCATTTGAATGCTTCTTCAAATTTTCATTGCATTTAGATAATGAAATAGGATATTAAGTGGTATCCATTGGATCCTCATTAACACATTTTGTACTAGTCAACTCTCGGCTCTTCCCATCTATGATATACAAAGAAAGTCCCCCCATGACCACTTCACCAAACACATTGAAGGCTAAGAAAGGATAAGATTTATATCCTATTTTTCCTCTAAGCATAAATATTCCTCTTATTGGTCAAACACATAATATTAGAGAGATCAATCTTGTGACAATATTGAAACCAAACTAAAGAGTTTTTATAGATATTCATGTGCACCCAATTTCCAATTTTGGATGAGTGTGTAATTAAAGAAGTGGGTGCAAAGTCCTTGAGGACATTCACACAATTTTTTTCTTACACTAGATATTTCTTAAATCTAGTCACATTATCAATTTGGCTATTTGTTGGTGTGAATATATGTCTTGTACCTAGTAATTTATCTTGCTAGGGACTTAGGGGACTTATTCACATGTTAAGTACTTAGGATATAAGATTCTTTCTAGAAGTATTAGTTGGCTTACCTAGAACTTATCTTATCTAGATTTTAATGCTTGATCCCTAGGTTGTTAGGTTGTCAGTTATCTCATGACATATAATTAAGACACATGTCACAATAATATTTAACCATATTCCTCACCTTGCCTATATAACTAAGGTCATTGTACTCATATGCAATATACTTCATACCTCATCATCTTTTGATAGGTCATAATATCAAGCAAGCTCATATTCTTGCATACCCTCTTGTAGAAGGTTTTCATTGTTTTTGTAGGTGGTCTTGGGTATATAGCTAATCTTTAGCTCTTACATGGTATCAAATCCAAGCCTTGCAAAACCCTTCTTAAATATGAGGGTTGATCTATTGCTAGTGTGATACCTAGGTTATTTTTATTAAGGTTGAGTATGCTCTTCCCTTGCACCATATGGTGAGCTTGGGAATCAGAAAAACTTGAAAAAAATACCAGATTTGGAGGGTTTCTCTATGTGGGTCTTCATTGCAGGTCACTTTTGGCTCATGTTGGAGGAAATTTGAGCTCATTTTTTTAGTCTAGGGCAGCTAAGAAAGTCAAGATCAGCTTCTGTTCTGCCTAAATCTAACATTTTTTTACTAAAGTTATAAGGATTTGAAGATTTCAAGCTCTAGAGGTAGCAAAGCTTTTGGCACATTTTCAGTCCAAATCGACCTCACCATTGTCTTCAGAAGGCCCGAGAGACCAAGTTTTATATAAAATATGCCCATATTTGACCTCAGGTATTTTTGAGCCAAAAAAAATTACCCAAGTAGGCTGTACAACTCCAAAGTACAAGGTATGATATTTTATTTTCACAAAAAAATATTTAAAAAAAATATTCTATGGTATTTATTTTTGCATGTTAAAATATTTTACAAGGCAAAAATTATATTGTTTGGGAAAAATATGAATATTGTAAGGGTTTTAAAAATTATGCAGATGGAGGCTTTTATTAAATTACAGGTGTCGTACCCTTTTCGACAGACCCTACGATGTGGAGGCGAGTATTACACTGACATCGGGTGTATTGAATTCATTGTCGGTCTTTGATCATCTGTCATTGTCACATCACATCCCTGGTCATTTAAAATTCCTGTCGAGTCTTCTTATCGTTCTCCTACCTTGTCTTCCTTGCAGTCCAAGGTTCTATAAGTGATCGATGCCGCCCTAGCCGCTACCCCATCATAGCTCTACCACCGCCCAATGTGGTGGCGCTTTTTATTTTTGCACCCAAAAGAGCCTTGGTCACGAGCGATTGAGGGCCAGCACCCAAGGTGTTATATTTTTACCCCCCGTTAGTTTTCTAGGTGCCTAAAATGAGCCTTTTTTCCTCTAGAGCATAACTTTTCACCAAGGTATCAAAATTTTGCAAACAGGATATTGACAAAAAGTTGGTTCCATGTACTTCACAGTGGTGTATATCATTTTGCTTCTTTTTTTTGCAATTACAATTTATTTCCTACTGAATTCAAATCTCCCTATTGGACCTTCAAGCTCATAACTTTTTACCTGGATCTCTATTTTTCATGATTTTTGTAGCATCAAAAAGGTATTAAGGAGCTCTATTATTGTGAACATGCACTTTTCTAGATTTAGCCCCAAGTCTTATTTACTTAGTATTTTGTACATTTGGCATTGTGACTAATTACTTAGACATCCTGAATCCTGGAGAGGTTATATTAGTTTGGGAAGGCTTCATTTTCAGTATACATCATGTTTGGGGGTTTATAATTGTTGTTGAAGGTTAATGTCTCTGTAATTTTTGAGATCTATCATAGTTCATGGGGTCTTCATTTCATCCTTCTCTAATTATGTTGAAAAGGGGAAACTTTAAACAATGGAGAGATGACACCATAAAACATCTCTAATTACTTCATTTGTTGCCACATTTGCATGGTATCGTTCCCCCTCTAGGTACAGGTAGTAAGAAATTTTCTTAGAATTGTAAAAGATGATGTCTTAGAAGTTATTGAAATGCATGTTGATGATGTCATTTTAAAAGATATTAATCATTTTGACTGCCCTCATACTCTTTGGATTAAAATTTGGGAGATATATGGAGATCCTGATACTCAACCATTCCTAAATGATCATGTATCAAACTATTTTGTGCCTCTTCATTTTTAGACAAGATACCCTATGATCATGATACTATTAGGGAGTTTCAATGTTTGGAGTACTTTGAATCTTCAGATGAAGACGATGAGGTTTCTTCAAATGCTCCTTCTTATCCATCAAAGATAGTTGTTGTACCTTCACCTTTAATGATTAATTATGCTTGAAGTCATTGATTGAGGCTCCCATCATCCCTGTTCAGTAGGGCCATTCGTTTTATGTTGGTGATTCATTGAGAACTTCCAATGATTCATTGCAACAAGTATCTCATTATCTTATTGATTAGGATTCCTATCTATCAAACAATTGTTGTACCTTCACCTTTAATGATTAATTGTGCTTGAAGTCATTGATTGAGGCTCCCATCATCCCTGTTTAGTAGGACCATTCATTTTATGTTGGTGATTCATTGAGAACTTCCAATGATTCATTGCAACAAGTATCTCATTATCTTCTTGATTGGGATTCCTATCTATCAAACATTACATCCTTGTTTATGGAGTTTCACATTTCAAATTTGGAGGACACATTTGAGGGGTTATCTCTCCTCTTTGATGACAGTCATTGCACAACTGTTGTCAAACCATCTTTGTCTTTGGATCTTGTTTAACATCCATTTCTACATAGTCCTGATTATCACCTTCTTCATTGATTGGGCATGTACCTGATTTGATTGTGGCATGTTCATCTTCAGTGGACAAGGAGACACATGAGAAAATTTTAGAGACATCATCATACACATTTATGCTTCTTTCTTTCAATTCCTATCCAGAATGGGAAGCATTCCTACATTTGTACTTGGTTTTGTTTCTTCCGAAAGGGAGACAAATTATTTTTCGACATTGGATCATGCTTCGTCTTCAATTACTTACCATTTTTGCAAGCGATTATACATTTTCCGGGGGCTACATACTCTCTCTTTCCCTCTTATGGGGGGCTATTGATTGTAATATATATATATATATATATATATATATATATATATTTGTGTGTGTGTGTGTGATGAATGGTGTACTTGGGGGTATCATGCAGTCCCTCATCCTTCATCACTTAATCGTTTCTTTTCTCTCTTTTGGGGAGGAGTTTTGTCCCACTAGGTTTTCTCCTTTTCTCCATTTGTGAGAGATTGCATTTGCATTTGTAGATGGGTACCTAAAATTTCCTTGTAGTTGGGACCCATCTTTGCATCTTTTATGCATCATTTACATAATAATATTCTCCCTAAGTTGCACTTTAGGGGGGTGTTGGTGTGAATATATGTCTTGTACCTAGTAATTTATCTTGCTAGGGAATTAGGGGACTTATTCACATGTTAAGTTTACTTAGTATATAAGGTTCCTTCTAGAAGCCTTAGTTGGCTTACCTAGAACGTATCTTATCTAGCTTTTAATGCTTGATTCCTAGGTTGTTAGGTTGTTAGTCATCTCATGTCATCCTAACCTAGATTAAGACACATGTCACAATCATGTTTAATCTTATTCCTCACCTTTCCTATATAAGAAAGGTCATTGTATTTTCATATGTAATATACTTCACACCTCATCATATTTTTGATAGGTCTTAATATCAAGCAAGCTCATATTCTTGCATACCCTCTTGTAGAAGGTTTTCATTATTTTTTTGTAGGTGGTCTTGGTTATAGAGCTAATCTTCAACTCTTGCACTATCAACTAATCACTTGAGATAATAATTCCCTCCAAAATATCCTCCATCCAACATTCCAATGGCAAGGAAGGAAGTCTCACCCAAATAGGCTTGTTGGATGATTCCTTTTCTAGACAAAAAATTGATTCCCATTTTTCTAAGAAGATCCCAAACTTACTCAAAAACCATGGGCCATTTCTAAGAATCCTAACACAAATCTTCATGGATTAAAGAGAAATTAGGAATAGACCATTCCCATGGAAAAAATATCTAACTTGTCCACAAACCTTCTATTTTCTCAAGGCTCGTTCTCTAAAAAATTTGATATTTAGTTTAACTCCATAAAAATTCTCAACAAGAAAAGACACAAACCTTGAAGAAGCCTTCTCAACATGCAAATTCAATATCTAGAAAAAATGGATCTTACCATCCCTAATTGACAACAAAGGACGAGCCTTAAAGGGGCCTTGTATACCTTTAATGACATCATCTAGGATTTCAAAGTAGTTGATAACTTTCCATCCTCACCCATGTACTAGGAGGGATATTTCATAGAGGAAGTCATCCAATGAGCCAACTCTTTGATTGAAATAACACACACCCAAGTTGTACAATTGGTAGAAGCCAAAACTGCCCTATAATCACCCAAACATAACCCATCTACAACAACAAGGGACACTTTTAGTGAAGAGCAAGAAGGGGTGATAAACCCTCATTTCAATCCTTGCAATAGGCCCTTATCCACAACAACAACAAGATGACTAGCTACCAACAACAAAAAATCTAAAGCTTCCAAGGAGCTACCACAACCACCAACCACATTTATGGATGCAAAAGCTCTCAAATAGGCCTTAATCCAAAGGTCTAGCTCCTTAGAATCAAGCCAATAATCATTCCAACCATCATCTTCTATTATTAATATATGGTTAAGATTGAATTAAGGTTAAAAATTAAAAAAGCAAAAATACAATAAACATCATATGTTTGCAAGATCATCTAACAGGGATAAAAATAATAAAAACTTAGTAAGAATTTAAAAAAGCTTTACTGCAACAAATATGAACGACCATGATTCAACTTCCCATTACTAACTTATTCATTAATTGTTTTCAATACTGATTATAATAATATTATGCAATGTATTTTATTATTTTCATAAAAAATCAAGTAAAATATATTATGTCGAAGGCATTCCCTATAAAAAGTGAAAGAATTGCTTTTGAAAATCAATGGTTGAAAATTGTAGAGAAGGATGCAATACCATTAAAGTGATCTCAACCATAAAATTTTCTAAAATATTAAAAAATATAATATATAATTACAAAAAAAACAACTACATTCTTATCTAGTCTTAGCATTAAATTAAGATAAGATAGGATACAAATTATTTTTTTCTTTTAAACTTAGATTATTAGATAAATAATAATAGGTTTTTAATAAATATAATTATTTTCAAATAATAATATTAATAATTATAAGTCAGTAAATTACTAATTAATTTTTTATCTTTTAAATATATTTCATTTTATTTTTCACTTTTTTAAGTTTGGTGTTACTTGTAATTTTAATATAAAAGTTAGAAGTTTACTTTTAACAATTTTAATATAGTTTATTTTTATTTATAGTTTTAGTTTTTAAAATTTAATTTATTTAATAATATTTTTATTTGTTAATATTGAGTTTATGTTAATATTGTTTGTAATATATTAATTATATTTTTTAGGTACATATTTTATTAATATTTTAATTTAATAAATTTAAAAATTAGTTTTACTTTTTTATTTAATCATTTATTAACTTAATAAGTTTATTATTTGTTATTAATTTTTTAAAATTATTATATATTTTTTTAGAAAAGGGGTAAAAACTTTATTGAAATCAAGAAATTAACAGTACATAAGGATCAGGGTAGTTGTAGGCTCCCACCAAGGAAAACACCATAACATCCATCCAAAACAAAAACCACTAACCATGCAGCCATCGACATCTTATCCCTCCATATCATCAACAATGACCCTTTCTAAATCCTGACAATAATCAGAGGATAACTTTCCCCACCCCTAAACCTTCCAATCATCTACATGCTCTGAAGCCTACTTAGCCAAATAGTTAGCGACCTTATTCCATTCTCGCAGAATGTAAGCAAAAGACACCACTTCCAACGTAGAGCACTGCTACAAAACTGTCGAACCACCAACACAATCTACCAATTAACCTCAGCCACCTTTTGCTTGTGCAACATGTTAATAATAATCTATGAGTTAGATTCACAGATAATCCTACGCCAACCCAAGGCACAAGCACGCTCAATATCCCAGAGAATCGCCAACCCCTCCATAAAGTTGTTAGAATGCCACCCTTCATGAATGGAGAAAATGAAAATAACCGAAAAAAAATAATCTGTTCCAACTCCACCAATCCCAGTATGCCCAAGATTACCCCTAGAGGAACCATCAGTATTAATCTTTAGGAAATCCATCGGAGGAGGCAACCATCTTCCAACCCTTTGAACTTTTTTTTTAGCCCTCCTACCTCTTTTGACACAAGCAAAGACTGGAAAAAACCCCTTCAAGCCCAATCTATTCATAATCTCATCATCACTTCTTTCCAATGAAAAATCCACCTCACATTTGGCTTCCACCGTCTCTTAGATCATACCAACAATTCTGTGTCAAACCTGTTATACCATCAGCCTATCCCCACAAAAAATCCTACGATTCCTTTCCAACCAAATTTTCCAAAGGATGAATGTAGGACCAATGCACCACACAATTTGGAGGAAAGAGGCCTAGGAAGGGAAGAAGCATGAACACAGGCATGTTTCCAAACACCCCACCACAAATTCCAGAGCAACATAGAATAAGGGCAATAGAAAAATAAATGGGAAGAATCCTCCTCACTATAGTTGCACAAAACACAAATACAGGGACCCTGGAATCCCCGATTCCGAAGATTATCCCAAGTCAAACATATATTCCAAGCCAGAGTCCACACAAAAATTTACATTTCAGCCATGAAAACTTGTTCCACACATGTTTCCACCAAGGGACCTCCACCCCCCCAAACCTATGAGACAACAACTCCTAATATCCACTAGCCACAGTGAAAGCACCCTTAGGATTTAGGCTCCAAGCTAGAATATCCTCATCCCTAAGAGAACTGCATTCTCTACTAGCCAAAATATTTTGAAGCTCAACACAATCCTCCTTCAAGCCGATAACAGGCCAATCGCAAGGATCCCTCCACCTAGCCACCTCCATCTGCCCACAAGGATAAAAAATCTTAAAATCACTCACCCTTGAGCAACCAACCTCCAAGAAGCGTTGAAAAAGATTCACCAAATTAGGATACTGACGCAAAATGGGGGAAAAGCCATCCCAAGCATCGAGCTAAAAGAGAACCTCAGTCCCCCTATTACATATCCAGAACAAGCCCTCCTTGATCAACACAACCCCTTTCTTAAGCGTTCCCCAAATCACAGAACCTTTTCCCACCAGAGGATACCTAGGAAGCTCCTCCTTCAAAACCCCCGAGAGGTACTTGTAAGCTAAAATCTTGGCCCATATATGATCTTGCTCCACACACCACCTCAAGTATAGCTTAGCAGCCAATGCTAGCCTAGACCAAGTCGACTGTCGCAATCCAAGACCCCCAAACTTCCTCGGGCTACACACAATATCCCACTATACCATACTCCACTTGGAAGAGGACAAGCTACCTGCCCATAAGAATTGTCTAGCCAAAGAATCCAAATCCTTCACAAATCCAACAGGAGCCACCTGGAGCATACACCTATAAATAGGAAGAGCCTACACCATAGACTTTAGCAACTAAGCACGGCCAATAAAGGACAACCATCGATGAGTCCAATGATTAACCTTCACATGAAACTTGTCCAGAATATTCTGCCATGATTCCCTAGGGAGTCTACCAACAAAGATAGGAATACCAAGATAAGTTAAAGTGATATAATCAATCTAAAATCTCAATATATGAGCAATCCTTTGTTGAATAGGCCTCAGAGTATTGAAGAAGAAAATGGAAGATTTATCTTCATTAATCCTTTGAACATAAGCAACAAGATAGATATCCAAAGCTCTGCGCAAATTCATAGCTTCTCTGATCTTAGCCATACCCATCAAGGTAGTATCATCCACAAATTGTAGGTGAGATTGAGGAGGAAAAAAATTTCCCCACCCCCATCCCTGGATAAAGCCCAACTCCACTTTATGTTTCACCAATCTCCCCAGTCCTTCAACAAGAAGGATAAATAAATAAGGAGAGAGAGGATCCCCTTGACGAAGACCTCTAGAAGCACTATAAAGAGAAGAAGGCTCACCATTTATCAACACCGAGAAAGAAGTGGAAGTAACACAACACAACCCACTGGAACCAAAAGCAATAAGAATTTTTTGTAAGAAGGACCACTTCACTCTATTATAGGCCTTAGCCATATCTAGCTTGATGAAAATAGCCTTTTCTTTTGAGGATGCCATAGAATGAATAGCTTTAGTAGCAATGACTACCCCATCCATTTTTTTTTTATCCTCCACAAAACCACTCTGTTCCTCAGAGATAAACCCTCTAAGCCATCGCTTCATCCTTTTGGAAATCAACTTGGAAATGATTTTATACACCACATTACAAAGGGAGATGGGTCAAAATTGACTTAGATGATCTACCCCTTCACACTTGGGAATGAGAGCAAGGAATATAGAGTTCAAAGCCCTCAGCATCTGCTTATTCCTATGAGACTCACGAACCACCTCCAAAAGGTCTAGCTTAATGATATCCCAAAATTCTTGATAAAAATCAACCAGAAAGCCATCAGGGCCTGGGGCTTTCCCTTTCTTCATCTGGAAAATAGTAGCCTCCAATTCCTCTAGCAAGATGTTGCCCAAAAGATGATCTTTCATCCCCCCATTAACCAAAGAGGGGATACAAGATAAAACTTGATTTTCTTCCTCCAAACCATCTTGAAAATCCTATCTAAATAAAGAGGCAAAGAACTGCGAAGCCTCTCTAGACATATCCTACAAAGAAGATAAATGCTCACCCTTGTTATTCACAAGAACAGGCATAGAATTACCATGTCTCCTGGCCTTCACTGAGTTGAAGAAGAAAGCAGTGTTCTTGTCTCCCTCCTGTAACCACTGAACTTGAGCCTTTTGTTTCCAGTAAATTTTCTCTCACAACTCACACTCTTCCAAAGCTTTCAAATCCCTTTCCTTCTCCCTGAGTAAATCCTCAAAAAGACAAAACTCCCTTATCTCTCGAGTGATGACATCCAATTCAGCTTGAGCAACAACCTTAGCATGAAAAATATTGCCAAAGAACTGCGTATTCCACCTTTTGAGTTGATATTTTACATATTGCAACAGCTTGGAAAAAGAATACATAGCAGTGCCATAAGCAGGTCTTCCCCTTTGCCACCATTCAACCACATGTTCCTGCAAAGAAGAATATCTTAACCACATAAGCTAGAACTTGAAAGAGGGGGACTGAGCAACACGTGCTGAAGTAGCAAATAACTTAATTAGCTAGTGATCTGAACCCCTCCATTCCAAAATCTCAGAGTAAGTAGACCACAAACCTCCAATCCAGAAGCAGGAAACCAAGAAATGGTCAAGTCTCTCAGGAATACAGTTCTCTCCCATCCTCCTATTGTTCCAAGTGAACTAACCAATACGGGGCTTAATGTCAACCAAATTCAATGCAAATATGTTATCTTGAAGAAGGAAAGTAGAGGGCTCCAATCTCGCAATACCACCCTTCTTCTCATCCAACTCAATAATGAAATTGAAATCACTCGCAATAATCCAAGGGAAAAAAGGAGCAAGGCTCTCAATGAAATTAATATGAGACCACAATATTTGCTTACCAGGAAAATCCGTAGGCACATAGATGTTTGAAAGAAGAGTAGTTTCCCCCAACTCTAGACTTGAAGCAACCACAAAGATGGAAGATTTGGAGGAAATCCACCAAAGAGGATGAATCTTCAATGGGTTCCACAGGCAAGCTACACCCCCAACATTCCCATGAGCCCCAATACACTGGAAGTTACCTCGCCCCTGTTGGAAAAACAAGGATAGACAACTGAGAGGGGGGGTGAATGAATTGTCACAAAATAATAAAATTTTCAAACTTTACTTAACTTAATCTCAAATTTGATGAATAAGCAATTAGCACATTAGAGAGACAAAGAACACCAAGAATTTTTTTTACGTGGAAACCTTGTTAGGGGAAAAACCACGGTGGATGTTAGTCCACAATATTATACCCTGTTAAAAGTATAATGAAAACAATAAAGGGGAATGCAAGTGCATTCAAGCACACTTCCTAGAGCTCACTACTCAATTAGAGAAGGGACCCACTGCCCAACAATACAAAATAGGATTAAAATTTGGAGGGTACGAACTGAGCAAATAAATTTTGCACAAGACTAATTATAGTTCCAATTAAGCACATAAAACTCCTTCACTTTTCACTCAAACTACTTCACACTTCGCTCGATCTTTTTCACACTCTGCTCTACAATCAAATGATATTCGCATATACACACATAGGAGCACACCTAGCACATGAAGCACACTTTGCACAGATGAAAAAATTGCTCTTATATATCCACTACATGAGATTTCATCAACAACTTAGTCGGCCAGGAAAATAAAACATATTTGCAATGTAGGCCCAAATTTTTAATTAAATTTTCAATGTGGATCTAAAAACCATCGGCCAAAACAATGATGCGACCCAAAACAATATTCATGAGCATTCCAAACATTCTAATTTAAATTTTCAAGGATCCACAGCATGTTACCACCATCATGTCGGCCAAGAACATGAAAACCTGAATGTGTGTAAGAAAAAACTTTGACCACAAGCACAGTGATCAATGTGGACGTACTACAAAGATAGAGCATGATCTAGAGACATCCAAAAACATCAAGAAACAACAGAGAAACATCCACAACAACTGAGATTACCATAATCACACAAACTTCACTCAAGAACACTAACAGAGACCACAAAAATACTGTCAGACCACAACATGATCAAATCAATACGCGAACCTTTGAAACTTCCAGTAGATGATCTAGATACTCTAAAAAATAAACCCTTTAGTCCACAATAGCTGAAATTCAACGTACAAAACAAGACTCCTTCATGACCTGCATAATTCCACTAAGAACCTGGAACACTTTCTTTTACAATTTTCTCAATATCCTCGACATATACAGCCTCTAATACACCAAATGCTAATAGTGTTGAAATCAATGACAACCACATATCAGCAATACATCCACAACATCCAACAATCTCCCCCTTTGGCATTGATAGCAACACATGATGTGAAAAATGCCATCAACCCAACACGCTTGCTTCTTAACTTCTTTTCTCCCACAAGGCTCTTCTCCTCGAAAGATTTTTCACATTGCACTTCTCCCCCTTTGACATCAATGGAAAAGGTAACCATGACCTTTCCATATACATGCTCTAAACCACATAGCTGCACACATGACTACTCCCCCTAAGTAGCAGCCATAGAAACATCAATCCAGATCAGAGTATAGCAATGTAGCTCATGAATTGATGCAATTAAATGCATCTTTTAGTTCTTATCAGGAGGAGTAATTACCCCTAGCATTCCTCTGAGATACTCAAAAGTATCCTTCGACAACGACTTAGTAAAGATGTTTGCAATCTGTTCTTTGGTAGGAACATACTCCAATATGACTTCTTTCTCATTCACTTTCTCCCTCAAGAAGTGAAACTTGATTGATATATGTTTAGTCTTAGAGTGTAGCACCAGATTCTTTGAAATATTTATTGCACTTGAATTGTCATAGTATATGGCAATAGGCTCTTCATATATTACCCTGATATCTTTCAACATTTGTTTCATCCATATCACTTGAGTACAATTATTTGCAGCAGCAATATATTCTGCTTCAACAATATATAAAGAAAAGGAATTATGCTTTTTGCTCAACCAGGACACTAGCTTCTTCCCTAGGAAGAAAGCACCACCACTAGTACTTTTTCTATCATCTACATCTCTAGCCCAATCCGCATCAGTATATGCACTCAAAGTGAGATCATCATCCTTTGGATACCAAATTCCAAAGTCAACTGTTCATTTCAGATATTTGAAGATTCTCTTAACAATAGTCACATGTGATTCTTTTGGATCAACCTGAAATCTAGCAACCATACATACAACATTCATAATATCTGGTCTAGTCTGGGTTAAATAGAGTAATCCACTGATCATTGACCTGTATCTAGTTTGATTCGCCTTAGGAGAATCATCATTTTGTGTTAGCTTGCATCTGGTCACCATGGGAGTACCAACAGGCTTTGATTCTTCCATCCCAAATTTCTTCAGTAGCTCTCTCACATATTTGGACTGAGATATGAAAATTCCTTTGTCTAACTGGATAACTTGCAATCCCAGAAAGAACTTCATCTCTCCAATCATACTCATCTCAAATTCACCATTCATTTCATCAACAAACTTCATACATAGATTGTCATCTCCTCCAAAAATGATGTCATCAACAAAGACTTCTATAATTAACTCTTTATCATGATCCAATTTGAAATATAAGTTGCTATCAATAGTACCTTTAGTTAATCCAAGCTTCATTAAGTATTTTCCCAATCTAGCATACCAAGCTCTAGGGAGTGCTTAAGTCCATGTAGAGCTTTCTTCAAGTGGCAAACCATATCTTCCTTGTCAATTAGCTAAAATACATCTGGTTGTTCAATGTATACTTCTTCTTCTTCTAGTTCTCCATTCATAAATGTCAACTTCACATCCATTTGATAGACTTTATAGTTCTTGTATGCAACATAAGCAAGAAATAATCTAACAACTTCGATTCTGGCAACAAGGGAAAAAGTTTCTTCAAAATCAACACCTTCCATCTGAGAATACCCTTTACATACCAGTCTTGCTTTATTCCAGACCACTTCACCTTGTTCATTTAGCTTGTTCTGAAACAACCATTTAGTACCAATCACATTTTTGTCTTTAGGTTTGGGAACCAGTGTCCACGTGTCATTCTTTTCAATTTGTGTTAGATCTTCCTTCATAGCTTCCATCCAATGTTCATCTTGGTAGGCTTCAGTGACATTTTTAGGTTCAATCTTGGAAATTAGGCGATACTCTTATGCAATCTTTCTTCTAGTTTGCACTCCTTTATTCTTATCTCCTATAATTTGACTTTCAGAATGATTTAGCTTTACATACCTTGGAGTATTGGGACTTTCACGATCTTTTGGTTCTTCTATTCTTTCTTTTGCACTTGCACTCTTCTATGCTTCCTAATTTACTTGATTTATCAGAACAAATTGAGGTTGCTTTACTAGAACATATGGAATAATTTGAAGTTGATTTGGTGTCTGAACATTTTCCCCTTTTTTTGTATTGTCTTCATCTGAATCATATCCACAATATTTGGATGATTTAGCAGAATCCTCATCAACTCTGACATTTGCACTCTCAACCATCTTTCTCAGTCTTTTGTTATAACATTGGTAGGCCTTTCTTTTAGTAGAGTAACCTAAAAAGATTCCTTCATCGCTTCTTGCATCAAACTTGCCTATATCATCATCTCTCTTGATATAACATTTGCTTCCAAAGATCTTGAAATATTTAACAGTAGGCTTATAACCAAACCATAGCTCAAAAGGGGTCTTACCAGAATTACCATTAACATTTACCCGGTTTAAAGTATACACAACAGTGCTTACAACTTCACTCCAATAGATCTGAGGCACATTTCCTTCTATCATCATTGTTCTAGCAACATCCAAAATTGTTCTATTCTTTCTTTCTACAACTCCATTCTGTTGAGGGATTTGAGGAGCAGATAACTGTCTTATGATTCCATGTTCTTCACAAAAAGAGTTGAACTCCCTGGAGGTGAACTCACCACCTCTATTAGATCTCAGACATTTGACTTTCAGACCTTTCTCATTCTCTTCCATAGCCTTGAAACTTTTGAACTTTTCCAATGCTTCACATTTTTCTCTTAAGAAAGAAACCCATATCATTCTAGAGTAATCATCAATAATCAACATAAAGTACCTTTCTCCATGAATACTTTTGACTCTGGAGGAACCACGAAGGTCAGTATGTAGTAGCTCCAACAAATCATTTGAATGAAACTGTTTGCTCCAGAAGGAGACTCTAGTTTGTTTACCCATCTGACACTCCTTACAAATTGTGTTAGCAAGCTTCACTAACTTAGGTAGATCTCTTACTGCTTGAGTGGAACTTACCTTGATAATGTTATCAAAATTTACATGACACAACCTCCTATGCCACAACCAGCTTTCATCTACTTGAGTAATTAAACAACTCCCACTAGCAGTATTCAGGTGAAAAATATTACCTTTTATCTTTCTACCTATAGCAATCATATTGCCATAACTTCCACGTATCTTGCATCTTCCATCTTTGAATTGTAGATCATAGCCTTTGTCCACCATCAGTCCAACACTCAAAAGATTGTGCTTCAGGCCTTTGACATAAGGAACATCATCAATGTTATCCTTACCACCAAGGCAAATAGAACCTTTGCCACGAATCACACCAACATTGTTGTCTCCAAATCTTACAACACCACCATCATACTTCTCTAGACTTACAAAATTTTTTTATCACTAGTCATATGATGTGAGCATCCACTATCAATAACCCACTCATCCTTTTTCTTCAACTCGGGTTGCAAGAGATTTCTCATCTTTAGCAGATTCAGTAGCCACAAGACTATTTTCAATGGTAGCAATGAAAACCTATTCATCTTCATTTCCATTATCTTTATCAGACTCATCATCAGTCACTCCTTCTTCAGCAAAGTAACACTTCTTTTGGAATCTAGAATTGTTAGGCTTAGATCTAGGAACTCTTTCAAGACATCTTGATGCAAAATGACCTATTTTACTACAAGAAATTTTTTTAATAGGCAACACTCCTTCATACTTAACTTTTCCTCTGCCTTCTTTCTTTACAATCAGTGCTTCCAATTCTTCTACCTCTCTTTCTTTATCTTCAAGCTATTTCAGTTCTTCATCATACTTGGATATCTTTCTGGAACATTCTCCCAGACCATATCTTTGATTGTTACTTCCAGATACAATAGCCTTGAATGCAGATTCAGTCTTTGGAACAAATTCACCAAATTCACTTAATTCAAAAGCAACAAGCTTACCAACCAGCGCGTCTCTTGACATATTTGTTACTAATCTGAGCTCTTCAATAGCGTGAGCCTTTGCTTTGTAGGAGGGAGGCAAGGATCTGAGTATCTTAGCTACAATTTCATCCTCATCCAGAGAACCACCAGAACATGTAATACCCATCACTATTTCATTTAATCTTTGCATAAAAGAAGTGATATTTTCATCTTCACCCATCTTCAAATTCTCATACTTTCCTTTCAAACTCTGTAGCTTAGCCATCTTCACCTGTGCATCTCCTTCATACAAAGTTTCCAGCTTCGTCCAAATCTCATGAGTTTTCTGCAATCCTACCACATTTTCCATCTCCGAATCTATTAGAGCACTCACCAAAGCTTCAATAGCCCTGGTATTGTTTTCAACATCTTTGATCTCATCAGCAGTGGAGGGACCATTCTGAGGAATAACATATGGATCTTTTGTAAATCTCAGACTGTCCTTCTTGAATGTTGCCATCTCAGATCACCTCAAGCTTTTAATACTTCTTCAGAGGAACCTGCTCTAATACCATTTTTTGGCAAAACAAGGACATACAACTAAGAGGGGGGTTGAATTAGTTGTCACCAAATAATAATTTTTTTAAACTTTACTTAATTTCAAATATGATGAATAAGCAATTAACACATTAGAGAGATAGAGAACACCAAGAATTTTTTTACGTGGAAACCCTGTTAGGGGAAAAACCACAGTGGATGTTAGTCCACAATATTATACCATGTTAAAATTATAATGAAAACAATAAAGGGGAATGCACATGCATTTAGGCACACTACCTAGAGCTCACTGCTCAATTATAGAAGGGGCTCATTGCCCAACAATACAGAATAGGATTAAATCCGGAGGGTACAAACTGAGAAAATAACTTCTACACAAGCCTGATTACAGTTCCAATTAAGCACAAAAAACTCCTTCACTTTTCACTCAAACTACTTCACACTTTGCTCGATCTTCTTCACACTTTGCTCTGCAATCAAATGATATTCTCATATACACACAGAGGAGCACACCCAACACATGAAGCACACTTTGTACCGATGAAACAATCACTCTTATATATCTGCTACATGAGATTTCATCAACAACTTAGTCAACCAGGAAAATAAAACATATTTGCAATGTCAGCCCAAATTTACAATTAAATTTTCAATGTGGATCTAAACACCGTTGGCCAAAACAATGATGCGACCCAAAATAATATTCATGAGTGCACTAAACATTCAAATTTAACTTTTCAAGGATCCATAGCACATTACCACCATCATGTCGGCCAAGAACATGAAAACCTGAACGTGCGCAAGAAAAATATTTGACCACAAGCACACCGATCAATGTGGACATACTAAAAAGATAGAGCATGATCTAGAGACATCCAAAAACATCAATAAACAACAGAGAAACATCCACAACAACTGAGATTACCAGAATCACACAAACTTCACTCAGGAACACTAACAGAGACCACATAAATACTGTCAGACCACAACATGATCAAATCAATATGTGGACCTCTGAAAATTTTGGTAGATGATCTAGATACTCTAAAAAATAAACCCTTTAGTCCACAACAGTTGAACTTCAACGTACAAAACAAGACGCCTTCATGACCTGCACAGTTCCACTAGGAACCTGGAACACTTTCTTTTACAATTTTCTCAATATCCTCGACATATACAACCTCTGATACACCAAATGCTAATAGTGTTGACATCAATGACAACAACATATCAACAACACATCCATAACATCCAATAGCCCCCACATCTTAGGCAACAAACCAATAATACCTTCAATAGTTAACTTAGTCTCCTGTAAAAAAAGAACATTAGGAGAATGAGGTCTCACCAAATCACGAACAACTTTTTGTCGAGGGCCACTGTTCAAGCCCCTTAAATTCCAAGAGAGGACAATCATTTTGGAGGGTTGGAAAAATGGGAATCCAGGGTCTTAACAGATCCCGACTCCACCAAAGTATCCCCCATCAACTTTATCTTTTCCAAATCTTTCTTTCTCCCAACTTTAGAAGACTTCTCAACAACCCCTTTCTTTAGGTCTTTTTGAAGAATTCCCAATGAAGGAGAAGCCTTGTTGGCTTTAACTGAATCAGGCCCCACTTTCACTAATGAAGTAGAGATCCCTCCCTCCCCCATCTTCGAATCCACAAGAGCCTCAAACCTCCCATAAACCACCAAACTCTGATCTGTTTCCATTTGCAAAGCCCCAATTTCTTAAGAAGACTGGTTTTAGTCTAGAGTAATTCCTTCCAAAACCCCTTCTGAAGCCCCCCGATCCAAAAACATCATTCTCGGATTCACCTCCTGCTGACTAAGGTCATCTAGAACCTCAAATCTATTAAAGGTATCTCCTTCTTGACACTCCTTAAGATTCCTCTTTTGACCCTGGTTCCTATTACGAGCCTTAATAGGTAAAAAACCCTCCGCGCCAACAACTTCACTAGGAATAGGGTGCTTGCCTTTGTCCACCTTAGGAGGCTGAGCCATATGAGACCCAGAAGATTTAGAATTCAGGCATCTCCTTTGTAGATAGCCATATTCATGACAGAGGCGACAATGAAAGGGCAATGTCTCATAATCCAGTTGTTGCACCTGCATGAATTTCCAAAGAATCTGGAAGAGGGTTATTTAAATCCATTTCAACACAAATGCGAGCAAAATTCATTACGTTTCTCTCCTGAGTTTGCTGAGAAGGACCCATTGGTTTCCCCAGCTGTGAAGCAACCTGATGCAAGATGTCATTGCGCCAATATTCCACTGGAAATCTAAGTAGACGAACCCACACTAGAACTTGATTCAGAAGTGCCCCTGAAGGATCAAAACTCGCATGTCAGGGTTTAATAAATAAACCAATCTGGTTGTGGAAAGAAGGCCCACCTTCAAACACTCTATTGTGATCCTCCACGCAATTAAATGTCACCATGAAGTAACTATTTGCTAGCAACATTATTTTCATCTTTCCCTCAAGGGACCAGGTACAGTAAGCCCACGACTCCAAAAATTGAAGTGAAACCCTCATTCCCAAAAACTTGCAGAGAAAAGCATGCTTTGAGTAATACTCAATATCCTCCATGATCGATTTTGGTTGAATTGTTAGAACTAGCCTATCTTTGCTTCATTCCAGACACCCATTAACTTTTGGGATATGAGGACCTCCAGCCGGAGCGAATCCTCCATTCCCTGACTCATTAGAGAACAAGTTATTATTGAAAACCTTCATTGAAAGAGCAAAAGATTTTGTTCCCAAGGAAAATTGAAAATCCAAAGCAGTATTGGCCTTCAAAGCTTCACCTCGATCCATGACCAGAGAGGAGACATGGCAAAACCCTTAGAGAATAAAGCTCTGAATACAACCCAGAGCAGCTAAAGATGAAAGCGAACCAAGAATAAAAATAACACCCCCTGTACACACAAAAAAAAAACCCCACACAACAGATCAAATCACCCACCACTGATCAGGAAAAGAGAAACCCCCTGCCTACTAGATTGAAGTAGCCGAATAGTAGAAAGAAGAGCCGAGAATGTAAAACTTGGACCCACAAAAAAGATAAATCTTCCCCCTTCAATGTCAACACCCCTACCCACTGAGCAACACTCACCACCACTGATCTATACCCAAACACCCACATGCACAAGCAGGAAGAACACATGCATGATAGGCCTCACAGGTCGAGAGCCTCACAGGCTCCCATCCGCAACACCATCTCCCATCCTTAGGCCCCTCGTCTTAAAATTATTATGTTTGTTAGTATTTGGATTTTGATATATTTTGACTTTCCATTTAGTTTATTTTATTTTAGTTTTTAATTTAGGTTTAAGTTCAAAATTTATTTTTATTATTTGTCTTTTTATGAAATTACAAATAATAATTAAAAATTATGAAAATTAATTTAATTTGTAATTATTTATCTTATTAAAACTTTAATTATTGTAAAATAATTCTATTTTGGATTTTTGTTATAATTTATATAATAGAATGAATTTCAAAGTTAAAATATAAATTAAAATTTATAGAGTGAGAGAGAGAAGGTAACTTCTAATTAGTCACTTCATGCCAACAATCCAAGGATAGCGCATCCCTAAGAAGTTATGCTCAAGGTAGCATGAAGGATATAATTCGCCTTTAAAAACTCTTCAGTGTACCCTTGCACACTTAGAAGGAAAATAGATAGAGAGAGAAAGTAAAGAGAGAAATAGAGAGGGAGACAAAGAGATACAAAGAGATAAATGGAGAGATAGAGATACAAAATAATAGGTATAGATATAAAGGAATAAATATGGAGAGACAAAGAGATGGAGATAGAAAGAGAGAGAGGAAAAGAGAGAAGAGGAGAGACATCGATAGATATAGTTACATAAAGAGAGATAGAGAGATAAAGAGAAATATGAGACAAAGATATATATAAAGGTCGAGAGATCAAGAGATAAAGAGGGAAAGGGGGGAGAGAGAGGTGGATATAAATAGAGATAGCAAAAAATAGTAAGCGAAGAAAGATAGGGAGAGGGAAATAGATAGAGAGAAGAAATGAGAGAAGGATAGAGGAAGAGAGAAGGGAAGACAAATATAGAGAGAAATAGGGGAGAGAGAGAGAGGAAGAAAGAGATTGAGAGAATAAAAAATGTAAATATAGAGAGGGAGAGAAATATATAAAGAGATCTCTCTTTCTCTTCTCATATCTCTCTATCTCTCCCTACCTCTCTATACATCTCCCTCTCTCTACCTCTCTCTATATAACTTTCTATCTCTATCTTTATATCTCTCCATCTCTCCCTCTCTCATTCTCTCCCTCTCTTTGTATCCCCCTCTTTCTATCTCTGTTTCTCCATCTCCATCTCCATCTCCATCTCCATCTTCTTTCTATCTCTCTCCCTATCTCTATCTCCTTACCTGTCCTTACATCTCTTTCTCTCTTTCCCCTCTATCTTTCCCACTATATATATCTCTCTATCTCTCCCTCTTTCTATCCATCTCTCTCTCTCTCTCTCTCTTTATATATATATATATATATATATATATATATATATATCCCTCTTTATATCTATCTCAATATCTCTCTCACTCAGACACACACACTCCTTATTTCTCCTTTCCTATCTCTATCTCAATATCTATTTCACTCACAAACACACTAATTGTTTCTCCCTCCCTATCTCTATCTCTATATCTCTCCCCCCTCTCTCTATCTCTCTCCCTCTCTATTAATTGTCTATGTCACCTCCTTTATCTCACTCTTACCCCCTCTATTTATATCTTCCCATCTCTCCCTCTCCCTCTCTATTTATATCTCATTATCTCTCTCTCTCTCTCCCTCCATCTCTCGTACTCTCTCTCTTTATATATATCCCTCTCTCTATGTATCACTTCCTATATCTTTATATTTCTCTCCCCATCTCCCCCTCTTTCTATCTCTATCTCTCCCTCTCGCTCTCCCTCTCTCATTCCATCTCTCCCTTTATATATTTATCTCTCTTTCTTTGTCTTTGTCTCTCTCTCACCCTCTCTATCTTTCTCAAGTTATATTTATATATCTCTCCTTTATACCCACATCTCTCCGTCTCTTCCTCTCCCTATCACTTCCTCTTTCTATATCTCTCTACTTCTCTCTCCTAAATTTATTTCTCTCCCTCCCCCTCTCTCTCTCTCTCTCAACATGAGCCTATTGGTAATGGAGCCTTATTATCTTCCTCATTCAGAGGTTTTATTTTAGTTGTCTTTGGATCCCTGTAAGTGGATGCATAGTTGATTTGAAGCTATCACTTCTCTATTGAGACCTTTGTTGCACAAACAATGTATCAGTTTCTAAATGGCCTACCAATTGACCTCATATATACTACACAAATGTATGTAAAAAATAGACCAAAAAATTCCCTAATTGACTTTCCACACTTCTTCGGTGTACCCATCGCACAACAAGATGCAATTGCTAATTTATTTGATTCTACCATTAAAAAATGCAACTTAAACTCATACTTCCCACAACAAACTAATCTTAAATAATATAAAATCCTCCATTTGAAAAAGAGGCCACCCACATTATTCCCCTGAAAAGAAGCTATCAACATTTGATTCCTTTCGCACGATTAACCCGCTGGGCCTTTCATTGGCTGTCTTCATGCACTTAAAACAGGACAATACTTCACATCAAATAACACAGCAGGTTGGGAAAGCAAAGTTAAAAAAGAGATTCCGCGGACAAACCAAGCAACCGCAGAGAAGCTGCTTATCATTCGCATACAATCCACAGTCGCAGGAGGAGATTTTCAATAAAATCTCCATCAATTTAAACAGATCTGCATTTCTCTTAAGAAGGTGGAGAACTAAGGAGGGCTGAAGGCAAATCTATTTTTTCTGTTCAAGTTTTAGGGCAAAAATTTGGTTCTGCACAGGTACTTTCTGCTGATTTCTAAACTTTAATTTTTCCCTATCAAAACAAGTTTATATAGTATATTAAAAATAATGGAGGACTATACTGAAATAGAATTGAGACACAGAACCAGAGTGGGCTTCGCATACTGTGCGAACTTTACCTTCTGACAATATAAACTAGGTGCACCAGTACTACTTCTTTAAAATTTCACTTTATTAGAGTTATAATACATTTATATTAGTGATTGTATAGCGATTGTTTATTATTTAAGTTTGTGGGTATAAGATATTCTTATGTTTTTTCAATTTGTTTTCAAATATATGAATTATAGTTGAGATTTTTAATAACAAGGGTTGAATTCTCTCCAATGATGATGTTCATTTGATTTTGTTTGATGGCAATATTGAGACCTAGCCTTAGATCTCAGCCTCATTATTCAAGCCAATAGGATTTCTTTGTCGAAGTGTAAAGGATCTACCATTTGAATAATGCAAGATGCACCCTATGCTTAAAGCATCCATATTTCCCTTAGAGGTGATGTCAAAGTTGGGCTTAATGAGGGAGGGGGTAGGTGCCAACCATCTAGCATTTGGGTGGGAATGCTTCAAACGTCTCAGTTTGATATCCCCATGTTGGGGAGGACATTTCAAGAGAGGCCAATCTTTGAGGATGGATGTATTCCAAGAAGAAAAAAACTCTATTTTTGTTGTGAGTGGTGTATGGTTGAGGACATCATGACCTCAAAGATTGTCAATTCCAACTTGTGAATACCTTCTTCAAAATTTTGTAATTTCTTTCTCTCCATATATGTAAGTTGGGGGGACCTTCCATAAGCTACCAAAGGTTGAGCTTTGGTAAAAAATTGAATAACTAGCAAACAGTTAAGACAAAGTACATAGGAGACCACACCTCCAATTTAGACAAACACACAAGTAGTTCTAGCATTTTGAGCCAAACTTATAGTGGAGGAATAGATGATGCAAATAACTATTTTTTTTTATACACAATGGACATTTTAAATCTGTAACAATGTCAATCTTCTTAAGAATATCCCTTGTGAGAACTTTATTTTGAACTACAAGCCAAGAGAAAGAACTAGCCTTAGGTAAAAAATATTTGTCCCAGTAGAGATTTGTGGGCCAATTGTGTGAGGGAGTAGGTTTTATTTGGCTAAGATAACTTATCCTCACATAGTAGGAGCTTGAAGTTGATCCCGTCCATCTTAGTTCGTCCTCATGGTAACAAAATAAAATCTACCTTTTTGATAGAATGTTCTTCAAAATGGTCTTTTGGGACTCACAAAAATGACAAGTAAAAAAGTCTTTCCACCTCAAATTAGGCAAACTATTGGACCAAGCCATCTCAAAATGATTAGACTCCAATTTATTTTTCTTCTCCTCCAATAAGAATGGTCTAGCATCATTGTAGTAAACATATTTGTTATTTTAGGTGGGTGCTTAGATTTTCACATGTATAATAAATATGTTCTTTATCAAAGGTTGGTATGATATCAAAATGGTCCACAAAACCTTCAAATAAATGTCATATTAGATTATAAAATTTGATATAGGGTATTTTTTGTGGGTCTATAGTGGCACTATTAAAATAAAGGCTCCACCACTATGACTAACTAAAGTTAAAATCCTTATCCTCGCCCATTTATATCATGGACTCTTTAACTATGTTAGGTATCTCAAACAATTCATGTCATATATAATCTAATAGTATCAATTTAATTTCGTGAGAATTTTCCCAACAATAAGCTATTTATATTCACTCATTTCTTCTTCTTTTCTAGCATGGTTCTAAATGTGAGGGGATCATCATTGTTGTAGTCAAATCATCATTTTAATTAAACAAATCTTCGTCTTTGGATTATATTAAATAAAGGAAAGATTAGACATAATTTTTATCTATGAAGTGTTATGTGTATAACAATAATTTACTACTGTTCTATTATATTTAAGATGTCTAGCAAGATCATTATGTTTTGTTAAATTATACTTTATTATTAGACTTTATCAACCCAATAACTTTGTACACGTGTCTTATAAAGTATTATATAGAAAATACACCCTTAGGATATTATATCATGTCATTAATTACACATGATTCTATGACAAGGTTATATATGTTGAAAGCTATTTTGACTATATTAGGTATTATAAACACCATGTTCATTAAAAAAAACCAATTTACATTTGAATCCTTGTTGGATTCATACTTGCCTCAAACCTTTATTTTAGAGACTATGTGAAATGATATGAACTCTTTTAAGGGTAATCGTATTCTTGTTCCACTGAATTGTATTTGATATAGGAAAAGAGGATACTCATGTAGTCCAAAATACATGATTATAATCTTAGAATACATTTTTAGTATATAGATTGTGTAGTTCAATGATGAGTGACTACATCTAGTATGAGATATGCATATCATTTACTAGGTAAATCTATGTCAACACATGATAATATTTTTATAAATTTAATGTTAAAGTTACACATAAATGCTTAAAATGTCTATATTAAAGAAAATGGCTTACATAAGAGAAAATTGAAAAAAATGAAATATATGAGATTAAACATATAGAATAGCATTAATTTCTTCAATTATAATTTTTTGATATGTTTTATAAGAAATATACATCTATATATAGTTCTTGTCATAATTTTGATTGGAAAGTTGATTCTCTTGATATTACTTTATAATTTAAAATAAAATTAAAAAAGAGAGATCTATGAATTAAAATAACAAAATGATGTAGATGAAGTAAAATAATAAAAATAAACATTATGAAGAATGAATATATTCAATATCAATTTCTTTAATTATTGATTATGTGTTTTTTGAGTTGTGATGCAAATGCATCTTATGCTACTATGGACAACTAATTTACATGGGGAAAAATATTATGACTTCTTCCCCGAGAGAAGAGAAAGTTGTGAAATAACCCTTTAGAATCAAAACAAAGATAGAACAAATAAAGGATATTATGATCCTTTGGTTAGAATGAAAATTAATAAAGAATAATTATATAAATTCTTTTAAAAGAGGAGGAATAATTATTTATTAAACAATCATTAAAAGGAAACTCCTATAAAAGGGTGTGATGGTTTGGAAAACACCCCTTAAAATTTTAAATATATCATTCATGTGAGACATGGAAAAGGGCATGGAAATCACTCTGGGAAGAAGAAATTGATTTAGTGGTCTATGGACATGGGAGAAGGGGCACACAATGTTTGTCCAACTTGGGGTACAATGTACACTTAAGATTGTCCTAGGTAGGGCTGATGTTTGGGAAGCATGTGTGTTAGTTCTAAATAAGAACTAGTTCTTCCTATATGTGTCATAGCTATGAGGGCCAAGACCACTAAAATATTCCTAGGGTGAGAATTACCATTTCAAGTGCTTTGATTTAGATAAGTATTGGAAACCCTCGATGTTAAAAGATATTGAAAATATTATACATAAAAATTTGATGATAATATGATTTAATTATGTGGTTATGTTATTCAATTTACTATGTTAATTATTTAAATTAGAATTCTTGCCAAATTATCACATGTATAGTTTTATGTTGGTTATTTTACATTAGATATTCAATATATTTTAATAAATTTACGTCTTGTAAATTATCTTACTCCAATATTTAATCTATTAAGTCTATTGATAATACTTAAACACTTTTGGAAGAAAAGTGACATTACATTTCCATTCCCCAATTTTGGATTTGATTAATCTAAGCTTGTAGAAAAGTTGAAATATTCTTGAGCCTTTGGTGTGGGGAGTAGTAACCCACTAGTCTTCTAGTAGGCCTAAAAAGTTCTAGTCCTAAAACCACATAACCTAAATTTGAAGGAACATTTTTCAAGAGTGTTTTCCTCAAACATTATTAAGTTAATAGGGAAATAGTCAAAGCTTGAGAAGGGAAGACTATCGTAAGAGAAACCAATGTTTCAATGAAACCAAGAAGGGGACATGAGGAATCTATTATTGTGTTCAATGATGTGAGAGAAATTTGATCTTTTGTTAGA
Source organism: Sequoia sempervirens (assembly GCA_007258455.2). Taxonomy (NCBI): domain Eukaryota; kingdom Viridiplantae; phylum Streptophyta; class Pinopsida; order Cupressales; family Cupressaceae; genus Sequoia; species Sequoia sempervirens. The sequence goes on from VDFB02000007.1 coordinate 80,961,929, forward strand.
CCAATTAAACACCCCATTATTGCTTGAGACATAAAATAATTCATTTTTAGCAATAAAATTTGTAAAATCAAGTTGTGATTTTGATAGTTAGGTAATTCCACTTGATTTATACTCTAGTGTGGAGATGGAATTGTCTCCTCCAAGAATAAAAATCTCATATCTATGAGGGAAAAGAAAGTTTTTTAGATGGCCCCATACTTTCCTTTTTATAATAGGTTGGAATATTTGTAATTAAGCTAATAACTTTTCCTAGCAGCCAATTGATACTAGAAGAAATAAGACCCACTTATCTTTCTTCAAAGACGAAAGGATAACTAGTCTGCTAGAGTTTTGTTAGATTATATGAATTGCTTCTATCATTGTAATGACAAAAATTATATACCTTATAATTTTGCATTATTTTCATACTCACTTTGGTGTCCATTCTCTTATTATCTCTCTAGGATCCTCTTTTCCCTTGCATTAGCCTTTCTCCTTCTCAAGGTATTCAATTTTTGTTTCTTGCAATCTCTTTTTGTCAATTTTATGTAAATTTTTTGTTATCCTTGTGATTTCCTAGTTTCCTATACTTTTTTAGAGCCAAAATTGTCTAGGTACTAGTGCAATATGCTAGTGTCCCATAACAATTTCTTGTTTGTTGGTTGTTTTTGAGATTTTTCCACTTGTCACCTTCCCAGGTTAGTGGAAATAACTCAAGATGAACCTAAATGGCTTGTTAGCTTCTTCCTATTTCCTCTCTTATTTTTTAAAAATCTCTTCACTTGGGAACAATCTCTTGGATCTCTCTTGCACTCTCTTGCATATCCAAGATCTCGCATAACTCTTGTAATACTTATAACTCACTATATCGCTCCTACAACATTCTTCTATTGAACACCCAAAATACTGAGAAGGGGGATGAATTAGTATTCCCTAAAATTCATTAACTTAAAATGCATTTCACAACATCTCATTCAATTTGCAGTAATGAAAGGAAACATTAAAAGCATGAATCGCATCAATAAACACAAGAACACCAAATTTTACATGGAAAATAAAAAAAGGGAAAAACCATGGTGAGGATTAGCTCACAATATATTATAACCGATTATAAGATATTACAAAATGGTTCACTGCTAGGTGGACTCACTATCTAGAGGACTCACTGTCCGGAGAACTCACTATCCAGAGAATAGAAGAAATGACTCACTACCAGAATAGAAAAGAGGACCTGGCTCACTACCAACTTGATTGAACTGATTACAATGCATCTACAACATGCTGAAGACAGTTCCAACTAGGCTTAGAAAATTGAATTAACACACTTCATACTTCACTAAAATTATAATTTGCACTTCTCTGCACCAGATCTCACAAACTCTTTATTACTTTATTCAACATGTCCACACAAGGAATCAACCTTGTATATATATTGCAACCAACCAAAACATTAATTATGTCAACCTAAAAGATGTACCGAGCATCCTCATAACCTGTCAGCCCAAAACACCAACACATATGCCTTGCGAAAAGAACCAAAATGTGTAACACATTAAAATAGGTTGGAATGACCAAAAAACACTCCCATCAATCCACTCCTTATATAACTCAACTTCACACAACCCCAAAATACTTAGGTCGGCACCAGATAGCAAAATTGGGGAAGTAATAATTGAATGAACCAACTATTCATCTAGAACTTGCCACTTGGAATATACACACATATGACATTTGTAAACACTTCCACAAATTTGCATATCAAAATATTCATCCATGATGGAATGTGGAGCACCCCAACATACACTCTGCACTACTAACTATGTCACAACTTAGTCGATACTCTGCCAACAATATCTTTAGTTGTGGAAGAAATGCAACCATGAAACTTTGGATCTAAACATGTTCAACATGCACAATGAACACCTCAAAACTGCATGATAAAATTCTACATAATGGAGCAATATGGACCACAAAACTGGTTCATTCTAACATTAAAACTGCACTTGAGACTTAGGCAATTATCCAAACCACTTGGTCTACTATGGACCAACACTTATACATCTAAACAATGGGTTGACATTAATGAATGGGTTGAGATCAATGACAACACCATAACAACACCATATTCCATAGTCTCAACAATATCCTCAATAACAAAAAAACTTCGAACAATCTCCCCCTTTCTCATTGATGGCAACACACTTAGCCAAAACTACTCCCCCTTTGACATCAAGGGAAAAGGGTGCCAAAAGGATATTTCTTTACTCTACTTCCCATTACAGATATATTTACATCAATATAACTCCACCTAACAATGTTATCCTTTACCAAAATGATAAACATTTATACCGCAACATCATCAAATACTTAAGCATATATACATTTCAATCAAGAAAGCTATCTATACAAAGCAAAAAATGTACAACTTAACTTGAAGAGGATAAACTACCATGATTAGACACCTTCAATTTTACAAGGTGTGCCTCCCAATCCTTCTTTGCTACCTTCCACTCCCTAGCAAAGGAAAGTATACCACACTAGCTCTCAAGCTTTACATGGAGGTCTTCACCATCATCTAGAGAATTGAGCACTAGATTCTTTTACAACACCTTTTCAACATCAGCTAAAAATCTAGTCAGATATATAATCCTTGCACTTACCAAGTCTCTGAGCTGAGTATACTACATTATGATCTGCATTACATGGAAAACCCAATGAGGGAAAAACCACAATGGAGATTAGCTCACAATATAAGTAATTGCAAAATTGGTACAAGGGCTCACTACCAGAATAGGACACACTATCCAAAAGGGCTCACAACCAGGAATCACTGCCATAGAAAGAGATACAAGAATATAGAATAATAATGTTGCACAAAGAACACTTCTCAAAGCAACAAGTATTCCACCATAATTGCTCACACTTACACAATCTTGCATGAATGATTTCAAATACCTTCAGCTCATTGCCTTTAGGAACCCTAACATTGAAATTTGCACTACTTTGCTCAAATTCGCATCACACACATCACTCGCATCAATCTTGCATCTATCGTGCTTCTTACTTATTTTATCACACATCCCACAACACCATACATATTTATATCAATCTCAACCTCAAAAACCTTGAAAACCATTGGAGAAGGTCGACAACTAGCGGTTATACATACAAATTCAAAATAGGTCGACACCTAAACATTCCCGTGGTGGATAGGAACAAAGGCGACCTACATAAATCCTTAACTAGGACCCAAATAGATCCAAACACACTTCAACATGATTTCATAAGCTCGCATGTAGTGTTAAACACAAGGTCAACCAATACCTATGTTAAACACCATAATCATTAAGTACGCGCTTCCTCAAATCAATCTGAAAGTTGAAAGTTTTGAAACACATAACTCACTTGAGCATGATCTATAGTAATTCATGAACTAAGTTTGAGATTCATCAAACACTTCATCAACCTTGCATCATTCAAATACTTCAACTCAGAGCAATTGGTAACCCTCACTTGCATACTGATAAATGAAACTCACTTTGTACTAAATCAAATCAACTAAAATCTTAAATACAAAAAGATACAAGCATTATAAGAAACTTCCTAAATCCACACAACCTGAAGCCAAACAATGAAGAAACACAGAGCAAATACATTTCTCCCAAGCCACAGAAAACATCACTGGTCAATTGGTTCACATACTGGTGAAAATATCTTTACTGTAAAACGATCCTGAAACACAAATTCTGAATATATCAACCTATGACAACCTTGAATAACCTGTAAGATCTGCACAGGAATAGCATCAACACACAAGAAACGCGAAGCACAATACCAAGGCATACATGAACACTCGCACAACACAATTTATTCTATTTATCAAATTTCCTCAAAAGTACTTGAAAACCAAGTACCAGAGACAACATATCAACTCATTTCATCATTCCAACTCATCTTTATGCACTACAACAAAAATATGGCTCCATGTACTCACAACACTTCCTCAAGGTCTCAACTACACATGTACAACCTGTTTTCCTCTTTTTCACAATTTTCTCAACATCCTCAACATCTTTATCTCATAGTTGACATCAATGACAACACCAGTCAAAAGACTTCCTATTGACATCAATGACAACACCTTCATACTTTTAACACCTTTTTCAATTTCTTATACATCCTTTTGGATTTGATGTTGGGTCTACATTCTTGTGCATACTTTTGTGCCCAATTTTAGTTGGTCTAGAACCTATACCTCTTCTTTACCAACATTAAGGGGGGAATTATCACAATGCTATGCTAATGCTTCCTTGGTTCCAATGTAGCAATGGAGGAACCTTCTACTTTTTGGGGGGTCTCATAAAATTTTGATCTTTATCTCTCCTATGGAGGGATTATTTCAATGGATCATATTTTATAAGATTGTAGTACTTATATAGAGCATCGTGATGCACATGTAAGTAGTGTACTACATGTCACTCGTGTATTTGTTGATCATATTCTAGAATCATAGTATTATTTGCATCTTTAACATCATAGAGTTTGATTTCCTTTGTGTCATCTATGCATTCATGATTGAGTATTGTTCTATATATTCACTCATGTGCAATTTTTTGTATCTCTTATCTTGATCTACATTTCTTGGAGGTTTGTTGATTCCAACAAACACTAGTTCATCTTCGACATATTTTACAACTTTGACATGCTTTAGGAGTTCATCATCATGTTCCTATCTTCATGGGACATCTTTTCAAGAGTTTTTATCATTCTCTTTCTCTCTTTTGGAGAGAAGTTTTGTTCCCATTGGGTTTTCTCCCTTTTCTTCATTTGTGAGAGATCATTATTATACATGAGTACCTTATCGGACCTTGCTGTCAGAACTCATCTTTTTCAGTGTTTAGCTTACTCCCTAAGTATCACTTAAGGGGGAGTGTTAGTGTGAAAAGATGTATTATCAAACTAGTTATCTTTTAGCCTATTTAGTACAGTCATATTCACACTAAACTTAAGCTCACTTAGAAGTTATCTAGATTTTTTTCTTACCTCATGCAGACTCACCAAGTGTCTCAACACTTTTTCATAGTCCTACACTTGTTTCATACTTGGAGGGGTAGTCAAAGTTTGACTCCTACCTTCTCACTTTTTCTTGCCTTCCTTTATAAGAAAGGCTCATTTGTATATTTTACAATAGATCACATGCTTATGATATTTTCTCTTTTTACATATGTTCATTTGTGGATTGTTTTGAATTTGCAAGCAAAGCTTGGCCACTCAAACAATTACAATACTACCCTTACCTTTGGCATCATGATATTGGTTATCTTCCAATACCACTCTACTATTATGCTTCTCATCCAAATTAAAGAAAATCTCATTAGATGTCATATGTGAAGAATATCCAAAATTCATTTACAATACATTATTCTCTTGCATTCATATTTAAATGAGAAATGAATAAAATCCATTTATATTGTGAGAATTTTTATTTTCTATTTCAACTTGTTTAATCTAATATATTGATGCACAATGTTCAAAATTATTACAACAAAAATATTAGGCATTTATTTTAACATTATCTTCCCCATTATTCTTGCCTCTTCCTCTTCATGTTCCTATTAAACTTCTACTTCTTCTTCTAAAACTATTACCTCTTCCCCTAATATTTCTAATCACATCTATATTCATTTTAATAGCTATTTTTCTTTTATCTCTTAGGCTTATCTTAGAGGAAAATGTTTGTTCTAAGATTTCTTTAATAGTTAAAAAAAATCCACTTGATCCATATATTTTTATAGTTGCAATACGTTTGTAAATTTTAATTATAGAAAGTACAATATTAAACTTGGGATTCAAGCTCCTTAGGGTTTTCTCTGTGAGATTCTCATTGGCCAGGTCTTTATGTAAAACCTTCATTTGACTAAAAAACCATTCACAAATTCACTATTGATCATTCTTACATTTAAAAAAAAGACCATTGTTTATATAACTTTACAACTTGTGCACCTTGATATGCATTAATGAGTATTTTCCATGCTTGACTAGAATGAATAGTATTGGATTTATCCTAGGAAATATTTTTGATCGATTGTACCTTAAATAAAACAAAGCTTCATTATATTTATTTATATTTTCTTTATACTTTCTTTTACATTGATCACTTAATATGTTAAAAACATTTATATATGTTGGTTCTACATACCCAGTTGTAAAATATCTCACAAATATTTAGATTTTAGTATTATCTACATCCTAGTGTACCAATAGATAAAGTTGTCCCCTTCGAAGACATGAATTAACATTGAAGATGTTATGTTCCCTCCTATATTTACCATAAAAAAATATACACAATAATCTGAAAGCACAACACAAAACCTTGAAGAGATCCTCACAAATAGAAATTCCTAATGTTCTTTAAAATGAAATCAAGACACTCAAAAAAATCTTTATCTTATTTTTCTTTAATAATAATTTAAAAATTAACCAAACAAAAAAAACTTACAACTTCATAAAAAAAAACTACACTAAATTTTTTATTTCAACAATATAAAAATAGATATTACCATATAAACACAAAAATACTAATCAAAAGCAAAATACAACCAAGATACTATAATTTAAAAACAAATCTCAAAAAATACTAGAGAAAAAATATTAAAGATTAAGAAAACTTTAATACTTTAAACAGTCCCCATTTTTTAATTTTAATAGAAGAGAGCTAACCTCTTCTTTTTTCATTCATATGGAAATCTTGGTGAAATCTTTAATCATGCATTCGATAAAGTGAATGCTTTCATGAAGTTTAATATCATAAGATGTATATACTCGATTGGTGGACTGCATAAAGAATCACTACCAGAAAGATAAAAGAATCAATACATCAGATATCAATATTTTTTATTAATAAATATTTAATTTTTTTTTGTATATATCATTGATGAAAGAAAATTTAGAAGCAAATAATAACATTGTTTGATAATATAAGAGGTTGTCTCTAGTACTTTAAAAAATAACGACATAATATATTTTTTAATCATATAACAAATTTTTTGTTATAGAATTTTATTTTTCTTTAATTGTTTTGAGAAATATTATTTAACATTTTGAAATTTGATAAGAATCGTTTAATTGAAAAAAAATGTAATATTGATCATTTAACATAAGAGCATATATAACATATAGAGAAGAGCTAAATTACTAGAAATTGTGCTCTTTAGGTATATCATTTGACTACTTTGAACAAATTAAAAATAAAAATTACTCTTTACTAAAATTCTATGGAGTGTCAAAGGTTATGGATGTTAAAAACAATAGTTGAATATTTAAGTTCCTAGGTCAACAAGCCATCAGCATCAACAAAAAAAAATTCGGGTTTGATTTTGTCGTTTTGCTCTCGTTTTCCTTTCTCTTGAACAATTTCATTTGGATATGGTGGTCATTGAGAAGAGATGGAATGACATTTTTGTTGGAAAAGAGCCACACCTGAACTAAAGATGGACTGGCCACAAAGTGGGTCGGTAGCTCGGTGGTAGAGCACTCCAGTGGCAAATGAGAGGTCCTGGGTTCAAATCCTAGCTTGTCTATGAATGCAAAATTCAACATGGTATCAGAGCCAGACCAGGCTAGGAGCCACAGTGAACTGAAGATGGACCAGCCACAAAGTGGACCAGTAACTCAGTGGTAGAGCACTCCAACGACAAATGAGATACTTGCAAAAATAAATAAATAAATAATATATTATATTTTTTCATTTTCAAACATAGAGAGTGAATAGATTTGGTATTTGAGAAATCTGAAGGGTCACATCTGAAATTGGAAGTATCATGAGAGTTTAAGAGTCAAGAGCCCTATGAAGTAAATTGGAATCGATCAGGTAGAGAAGGCACGCACCAGAAAGGAAAGTATTTGGCAAGGCGCAATAGTGAATAGGAAGATTATCCCTGCACAGCCCATGAGAGAGTCAAATAACAGAATAAGTTTGAAGTTTCTTCAAAACATCTAACATAAAGAGAGTAAGTTTCATAGTCTTTTGAAAAAACGTAATTTGAAGTCTTAAACTCATTCAAGATTAATTTATCAATGTCATGATTCTTTTCTTAATGTCATATTTGCTTTTGAAAGTTTGAAGTTTCTTCAAAACATCTAACATAAAGAGAGTAAGTTTCATAGTCTTTTGAAAAAATATAATTTAAAGTCTTAAACTCATTCAAGATTAATTTATCAATGTCATGATTCTTTTCTTAATGTCATATTTGCTTTTGATAGAGATCTAATAGCTTGGGTTAATCTATCGATTTCAAAATTATTTTCTTGATGTCATTTTTAATTTTGACAGGGATCTAATAGCTTGGATTTTCCCGTTATTTATAAATGGCTTCAAGGTTACATGATGAAGATATTTTGACTTTGGATTCAAGGTTCCATTATCAAGATATTTTGACTTCCAAATATTTGTCTTTACTTGGACAACTTTTTTTGGAGAGAAGGATTAAGCACTATTCAAACTTGCATCAGATTTTATTAGTAGGGGAAGGGGATTTTTCATTTTCTGCAGCTTTGGCCAAAGCATTCGGTTCTGCAGACAACATGGTTGCCACCTCTCTTGACAGCAGAGGTCTAAAATCTTTCCTTCAAGTTTTTTCTATTGCTTGTTTTCCTCCAAGTATTGCCATGGTTGCCACCTCTATTCACAACATGGTTTGCTTGTGTACTTACATAACAGAGAAGATCATAAGTTCGTATTGGTCAGGCCAAAAAAACCTTCAATATTTGGAGACGCGTGGAGCAATGATATTGCATGGTGTTGATGCAACAGCAATGAGTAAGCTTGAGATTATAAGGGAAAGAAGGTTTGACAGAATTGTCTTCAATTTCCCTCATGCAGGTTTCTTTGGGAGCGAAAAGGAATACATAGTTATCAAGTAAGCTTTTTTAATTTTGAAACCTTTCCTCATGCAATAAGATTTATCAATATGAAATAACTTAAAAGGGATTTCATTGAATGTGTCCTGCAACATGTAGTCACTTTCAATGTAGAAGTTTCATAGTTGGTGAACTCTGTGTGTTGGACAGAAAGCACCGTCATTTGTTGAAGATGTTCTTCAAGAATGGAATGAGCATGCTTAACAAAATGGGAGAAATCCATGTTACCCACCAAGAACAAGATCCTTATGACAAATGGAAAGTAGTAAAACAAGCAGAAAAATGTGGGTTGCTTTTAAAAGAGTCAGTAAAATTTGACAAAGCAGATTATCCTGGCTACACTAATAGAAGAGGATCTGGATTTAGAATAGGTGAGACTTTCTTCTTGGGAGAGTGTAGGACTTACATGTTCATTTTAAGGTAAATTTATTGCTGTGTCAAGCTAAATATTTCTTCTTTTGGTTTTTTAAGTTTGCAGTAATGTGTTTATCACTTATACATGAAATGTATCCTTTGGCATCTCCAGCTTTAATGACCAAATACATTCTGCTCAGCCCAAAATTTCTTGGCAAGGTCATCAAGAGAGTCTTAAAGCAACTATTTTGGAGCTTGAAAGAGAAAGGAAAAACAGAAAGGCTGCTGAAACTGCAAAAGAAAATTTAGAGTCTTCATATAATGAGTTGAGGACAGTCACAGATAAAACATTAAAGGAAAGAGATGAATTCAGAAGGCAAAAAGATGAAGCTTTAAGAGAAAAGGAAAATATTAACAAACAATTAGCTGAAGCTTTGAGATTGAAAGAAGATGCAGCTAAGCAAAGAGATGAGTGGCTTCAATCTGGAAAGCTATTTTTGTATGCTTTTTTATTTTCTTTATTTTTATATAGTTTTTGTTTGTATAGCCAAAAAGTTTGATTGAAGCTCTGAAACAGAAACAAAATACTTTAAATAAAGAGATATTATTTGGGAGTTTGAAGTCTGTTAGAAATGTACTGCATATTTTTTATGTTTTATAGTTAATGTGGTTTCTTAATTTTTACACGTTTTATTGGGTTTGTTACTTTGTTTATATGATTTTAAAGTATTCATATGAATTGTGAAATTATTTTTGATGTGCTTGTTAATATTTATACATATATTAAAATTGAGTAAAAGAGTTTTTTATTTGATTATTTGTAGATGCTTTTAATTAGAGCTATAAATCAAGTAGAGATGAATTTTTGAAAGAGTCCAAATGCTTGTACATAAAACTACCACAAACTACTTGTTGCACAACCAACACTATCTAGCTTCCTTCTTGTTTTATTGTTGTATTATGAATAGTTGAATTTTATGCAATACTGAAGAAGGTTATTGTGTTATACCTTTTTAACTTGAAAAGGTTTTCCTAGACAAAATATTGTGTATTATAGGTTGGCTTTCTTTTTTGTTTTATCATTGCTTTAGATTCTATATGCACTGCATCGATAGTACAAATTCAACAAGCTTCTTTTTCCTAGAAAAGTTGAAAAAAAAATAGTTGAAACTACTTTAGTATATGATTTGGAACTCAATAAAATCAACTAAGGAGATGAAGAGATGAAACTCTTTATCAAAAAGAAGTGTCATCTAGGGAAAATGAAAAAAATTGCCAAGCAATTATAACAGAGGAAACAACTAATAGAAAATAAAAATGAGGCAACACAATGATGGTGACAACCACATGGAAGAAATTACTTGTAGGAATATGTTTGCATCTTATTACTTTTGTCTTTAAAATTATTTCTTCAATACATTGTCAAAAGAAATAAGCCCAAAATAACGAGTTTTTCTAGTAGTGGCGACTTTACATATTGTGAAGGAAATAGAACAATGCAAATAACAAAGAATATTGATGTGTAGATCATACATAATAAAAATATGCAAAGCCCCAATTTCTATGTGTTTCATGAAAGGGGAAATAGTCTATTAAACAAGAAATTACACGAGTAAACTAAATTAAAAGAACATGTAAACTACATACTAACTATGCTTTATAATAAATTGAACCTAAAATTAACAATACATGCAAACTAATACAATGTAAATTATTATTTCATTCTCCCACATAATGATCATTGGGAACTCAAAGCAAAGTTCAAACTATAAATTGAAACCTATTATGAGTTATTGGGTTTGTGAATACATCTACTATCTAATTTTCTATAAAATATTGTATAATCTCAACTAGTACTTATTGAACCAACTCTCTAATAATAGTGATTTAAAATCTCAATATGCTTATTCCTACTATGAAACAATGAATTATTAATCATCTATATAGTACTCTATTATCACAACATGATATGGTAGGTCCATGTTGTATCTATTGCATATCCTTTAACAATATTCACAATCATTTTATCTAAAAAATTATGAATGTGGTTGTTGGAGTAGCCAAGATCTAGGTCTGCAAACTCAAAAAAATCCACAAACAAGAATATGCAAGATGAGAAAATATCATAAGCATGGATGCAAAAATTTACAAATTATACTTGCTTATAAAGGCAAGGATGAGGAGGTGAGAAGGTAGGAGTGAAGTTTTGAATACTACTCCAAGAATGAAACATGTGTACAACTCTATGGAAAAGTTTTGGTACACTTGGTGAGTCTACATGAAGTGAGACAAAAGCGAGATGTCTCCCAAGTGAGCTTAAGTGTAATGTGAATATGACTCGCCTAGATAGGATAAAAGCTAACTAGTTTATTAATAACCTTTTTCACACTAACAATGGCATCTTCACACTCTACCTTTGTTGTAGAAAGTGACATGGTAGGTCATTTCTTGGACTTCCCACAAAATATTGTAGAACAAAAATTGAATATATAACCAAAAGTAGAATTTTAATCATTATAGAACTTTCCTAATCTAAATCTATATATCTAACCTTTCTACTATCCTATAAATTATAAAATTGGATACCATAGCTCAATGTCCTCTAATATACCTAAGGATCCTCTTATCTACACTCCATTGTGTCTTTTTAGGTTTTGACATGAACCTATATACCAAGCTCACTACATATGTGATAACAAGTTGGGTGGTAGTCAAGTAGATCAAGTTGTCAATCAACAATTTAGCTATACTTGAAGCTATAAGAATCTTTCTAGCTTTTTTTGTTTATAAAAATTTCAAAGTGTTTCAAATGGATGTTAAAAAAGCCTTTTTAAATGGTGAGCTTGAGGAAGAAGTGTAAATGGAACAACTTGAATGATTTGAATGTGCAAGTAAAGAAGATCATGCCTATAGACTTAAAAAAGCATTATGTGGCTTGAAACAAGCGCCTAGAGCATGGTACTCTAGACTGGATAAGTATTTGCAGGGACAAGGATTCACAAAAGGAGGTGTTGACAACAATCTATATTTCATTACAAAAGGTGACAATATTTTGTTTATTGTTGTCTATGTAGATGATATTATCTTTGGGAGCAATGATGAAAATATGTGTTCTACTTTTCCTGATATTATGAAAGTTGAGTTTGAAATGTCCATGCTTGACTAGTGAACTATCTTTCTTTCTTGGGTTACAGGTTTCTCAATTTGAGAAGGGTATCTTTATTTCTCAAATGAAATATGCAAAAGAGATGTTGAAAAGATTTCAAATGGATGAAAGCATACGAGTTGGAACTCCCATGGAAACTGGTTGCAAATTAGGCCAGGATGTTGATTTACCTGATGTAGATCACACTATGTATAGGTCTATGATATGTAGTCTTTTGTACTTGACTACTTCAAGGCCTGAAATTATTGATGGTGTATGCTTGGTGGCAAGATTTCAATCTTCTCCAAAGCAATCTCATCTTAATGTTGTCAAAAGAATTTTAAGATATATCAATGGTACTATTGATTATGGTCTGTGGTATTCTAGGCATGATATTTTACTTTGCTTTCCTACACTGATGTTGACTGGGCAGGTTGCATTGATGACAGAAAAAGTACTTCTAGAGGAGCATTTTTCTTAGGTGACAGGTTGGTAGCATGGCATAGCAAGAAACAAGATTGTGTCTTTGTCATATGTTGAAACAAAATACATTGTTGCTGCCACATGTTGTTCTCAAGTTTTGTGGATGGTTCAAACACTAAAAGATATCAAAGTGGAAGTATCTCAACCTGTTCATATTTTGTGTGATAACACTATCACTATAAATATTTCAAAAAATCCAGTGATGCATTCAAGAACCAAACATATAGTCACCCGCTATCATTTCTTGAGGGAAATGGTTCTAACAAATGAAGTTGTTTTGGATTATGTGGCATCATGTGATCAAATGGTTGATATGTTTACAAAGCCATTAACAAAAGAGGTATTTGAAAGGTTAAGGGATAGACTTGGTGTTCTCTCCCTTAGCTCTCTTCAATAGCACAAGTCAATTTTACAAAACTTCAGGGGGAGCTTCAAGCTTATTCTTTATCCTTGACTCATGAATGAGTCATTTTTTTGTTGTCATTCCATTCATATTTTCTTTATGATCAAATATTCATCATGTTGAACAAAATTTAAGTCAGTGGTTTGAGATTGTATATGATAGTTTTTGATGCCTTCACTGTGTGTTTTTGATGCATAACTCTTACAGTAATGATAGTCTATTGCATGTCTTCCATGTTTCAGTTTGTGATTATCTATCATCTTGTGCACCATGAAGATACAATGGATGTTTGTTAGGTTTTGATGCTCCATACTAATACTTGTTACTTTATGAGACTTCTACATCTTTCTCTGGAATATGCTCAGATGTGCTTATCCATATTTGGTTATGTCATAGTTCTCCAAGTGGTTTCAGTGGTGCTTTATGCTCACTTTTGGTGGCATGTGTGTTTTGATAGTTTTATGCGCTTTGGTTGTCTTCACTGTGTGTTTTTGATGCATAACTCTTACAGTAATGACAATCTATTGCATGTCTTCCATGTTTCAGTTTGTGATTATCTATCATCTTGTGCACCATGAAGATACAATGGATGTTTGTTAGGTTTTGATGCTCCATACTAATACTTGTTACTTTATGAGACTTCTACATCTTTCTCTGGAATATGCTCAGATGTGCTTATCCATATTTGGTTATGTCACAGTTCTCCAAGTGGTTTCAGTGGTGCTTTATGCTCACTTTTGGTGGCATGTGTGTTTTGATAGTTTTATGCGCTTTGGTTGTCTTCACTGTGTGTTTTTGATGCATAACTCTTACAGTAATGACAGTCTATTGCATGTCTTCCATGTTTCAGTTTGTGATTATCTATCATCTTGTGCACCATGAAGATACAATGGATGTTTGTTAGGTTTTGATGCTCCATACTAATACTTGTTACTTTATGAGACTTCTACATCTTTCTCTGGAATATGCTCAGATGTGCTTATCCATATTTGGTTATGTCACAGTTCTCCAAGTGGTTTCAGTGGTGCTTTATGCTCACTTTTGGTGGCATGTGTGTTTTGATAGTTTTATGCGCTTTGGTTGTTCTTATGGAAATGATTTGCTTATAGCTTATATATTCTTATCTAACAATGCTTTGGTGTTAACTGTGATAGTAGTTCATGAGGATTATTCATTGGTGTTTTGGTACATAGCTCCTTTCCACAGGTTATCTAGGTGTTTTCTATGACTAGTCACATAGTATTTTCACAATTCCTTTATCTTCTGCAAATTGTGCCCCTTGTTGTTCTTTGGAATTTTTGTCAAAAGGGGGAGATGAACAGTCATGTGGTTGATGCTTGTATACTTGCTTCAATTGACAAGATGTTTCATTTCCTTTCAGTCATGTACAGTTGTAGTCATGCTTCAAATTCATGTCATTTTCCAATATTCATGCTTTAATTTACACTATGATTCATGTTTATGAGCATTTACAGTGATGTACAACAGTGCATCCTTCACTTGATAGTGTGAAGACAATGCGCTTTGTATTCTTGACAGTGATACTCTTGATAGTGAGGTGATGTTGATGATCTTGCTAATTCATTTCTCATGATGATTTCAATCAGGCATTTGACAATTTTTGATGTTTTTACAGATGATAATCTTTTGGTGGCAATGACATGATGTTTGACATCAATGCTAAAGGGGGATTTTGTTGAGCCCTTTGACATTAGATGAGGTTGGCATTGATGTCAATATGGTTTCACCTTGATGCATATTTGAAAGGCATAAGATGTTATGATGGTTGTATTTGATGACGTTTGGTTATCTTTGTCATTCTACTAAGGTAGCAACAATTATCAAATTCATAAACAATGATGCTTGTTTTTTTGATATGCTAAGTGATAAGAGGTTTAAATTAAGTTTGTAACCTGCCTAGCAAGTCAAGGGCTTGAGGAAAGGTTTCAAGGTAGCTTTATGATATTGTTTCTATTGGCCCCTTCTAGGGTTACCAGCTTAGCAGGGTAAACTTGCATAATGTTGAAAGCGAAGGCTTATCACACATATTGTAAAGTTAGAGCTTTGTGTATATGAAGAAAACTTAGGGTTTGGCACAATGACATGAGTTGAGGCTTGGTGAGCAGTAAATTCACAAAGGTTCTTTGACAGTCGGCGGTGACTATGGACAGTTGTAGATTCGATGGTTTGTACAGTTACAATCTGTAAGTTGTTTTTCAGTTGCATTATGTTAGAAATTGAGGTATGGAATTTCTAAAGTTAATCCTGGGTTGTTAATTGCTATATATGTATAGCATATGCTTGAGCTTGGGCTGTTCTTAGATTGTGAGTTGAAGATTTAGATTGCTAGATTCTTTTGTTTCAGATGTTTTGATTACTTTGCTCTATAAAGAGAGGTTTCTTTCAAAAGATAATATGCATCTTTGAATATTCCATAATTAGAATCTTGTGCTTAAAAATTAGTTGTAAAAAGACAATGAATAGATTAATGTATTTTGTGTGTTCTAGGATTCAAGTGAAATGGAGTCTACATGACACAAAATTTGTTAAGGTAGAAAACTGTCATGAGCATTAGAGAAACAGAGTAACCCTTTGTCCTTTACACTTTATCTTGATTTTTGATCAATCTCAGTGAGGCAATTGATAATTTGAAAATCCAGTGAGGTTGTAGCAACATTAAACTTGCCAGTGAGGCATTGTATTCAGTGGGTTTTGATTAAGCCAGTGAGACATTTTACCGAGTGGTTTTTTATCCCTATGAGGGTTTCCACTCATGAAAAACACTATGTTATGATTCTTTTGTGGTCCATATGATTATTATGTTTCATGCAATTCAGTCGTGTTTCTTCCTTTATCTACTTTGCAATATTTGATTTTTCATGTTGTACAAGGATCTGCTATTAGCTATCACAGTTGGTTACACTCTTGAAATTAAACATTGAATGATTACAAAGAGATTATGTGTGTGATCAGTGCTTTTTACCTATCCTAAATGATGCAAAAAAGAATGCAAAAAGATGAAAACAACACGAAAACACCTCAATGATTAGCCTAGTTAAACTCAAACAACATAAAAGATGAAAAACAATAGATTTTACCTTTGTTTAAGTTGATATTTGGTTGGCCCTTGGATTGTTGATAATGTGCGCTCCTTGATGGCAAGAGTGATAAAAGTGGATGCAAAACAATGAAGATTCAAAGGAGATTCAAATGATGAAGGTGGTTATTTTGATAAGTGTATGGAAGGGATGCAATATGAGCTTCAAGATGCAATAATGGTGGATGAGAGTATGAATGCAAGAGGGTTGAAGTTGTTGAATGAAGAAATGTGCTTGTGAATAATGTATGAGAAATGAAGCCAAAAATCCTCTATTTTAGGGGAAAGGCCTCTAGGGATTTGGATGGTCAAGATTGAGCCAACATGGCCAAGATGGAGGGATATGGTGAGTTGAGGACTCACAAGCCCTCACATCTTGCCATGTGGAGGATGAGATGTCAAGAGGACAGGTTATGTGCAAAATGATATATGAGGTGGAGGTACTTGCAAGTACCTTGGGATGAGAGTGATGGTGACAAGTGAGAGGACCATGAGAATGAGAGAAGTGTTGGGGGAATAAAAGTGAATTTAAAATTCACATGATGAGAAGTACCTTGTGGATAAGACAAGGTGCTTATAAAGGAAGCTAAGAAGTACCTTGTGGATAAGACAAGGTCCTTAAAAAGGTAAGTACTTGTCCCATGTGACTGATGTGACACATGAGACCCACATAAGGAAGAGGAGAAACCTTGGATGAATAAAATGGAATTTAAAATTCTATTAGGAAGGATATGGGGATAATAAAAGGAATTTAATATTCCTTGGGAGATGAGAGAGTTGACCAAGATGCTGATTAGACTAGCTAATCAATGATGAGAAGACAGTTAGTAGCCAATGAAGATTAGGAGCCAACTTGCAAAAGTTGGAGGATGTGGCACATCCTAATCATGGATTAGACATGTACACATTTCTAATGATGGGATTAGGAGGTGGATTAAGATTAAGAAAAATTGATGGAGGACGTGACATGAGAGGAATTAAATAAATGTCTTATTTATTTAATTCTTTGAAGAAAAGGGGGATAAAGGGTAAGGTATTTAATTATTTAACTAGATACCTTAGAGATTTAGAAGAATTAAGGGTATTAATTAAATAGTAGCAATATTACTTAATTAATGCAAATAAGAGAATATTTAGATGAAAATGGACAAATTTGGACAAATATAAGTGTCCAAATTTAGGTGTCTACATTTTTTCCCTCTTTGAGATGGTGTTACGAAGTAGCATCATTTCAAATAATATTAAAACATAGAACCCAAAAGAAGATGGTTAGATTGAAAAAGATGCCCTAGTCATTCAAAAGAGTGACTAGGAGGAAGGATGATGGGAGTTAAGATGAAGATTAGGGATGGAGGATGCCCCCTCGAGAGGACATGCGGGTTCAAGAGAACACAGGTGTTCTCTTGAAATGGATGAGATGATGCAAGAGGAGATGGGGGAGATGATGCAAAGTGATGGATAAGAGAGGATGATAAGTGATGGGAAAGGTCGTTGATGTCACAATTTGCATCATTTAATCAATTATATATCGAACCGGGTGTGTCTCAGAGCAATATACGATAAGGATAGTTGTCACAGATTCTTTGGGGGGGTTTCACACTATAAACAACAACTTCAGGTATCGTTTTGCCTACTTCAGGAGCTTTCAGGAGCTCTCAGGAGTTGAACTGTAGCGACTGATTCCTAAGGTTTAATTCTATCTTATTTTCTAATTTAAATTCCTGTTGACTTATTTATGACTTTATTGAACTTGATTTAGACTGATTCATGGAGGCAACTAATGATTACTTTAATCCTTAATTTAAAACACATAATCCAAATTAATTCTATTTTGCTTTAAAAGAAATTCATAATTAACTAGAAATTAAACACTATTTTCAGAGCAGAAATGAATTGTAGAGAAATGATGATTATTCTAGAAAACATAAAGGCTAATATCCATGAACAAATTTTCAACAAACTCCAACTTCATCTTTCCATAAGTTCCTATCATCGCTTCTAATGAAACTTAATAAATAAACACTAAATTTAACTACTTCAAACATCTAAATCTGATTAATCTGATAAACATTATAATGATTCTAATAACTTAAAATAATTCTAACAACTTAATCCAACCATAATAAACTGAAACTTGAAAGATAATTCAAGCAGAAGTAACTATCCAGATTTATCATTCACTAGGTCAAAAAATGATTTAACTTAACAATTCAAAATTAACATCGACTTCATATTTAATATGAATGAATCATAAATAGCATAACTTAACAAAATACCAAAACAAGATCATTCCAAAGGTTGAGCGGGCCCTACTCTTCCTCAAGTAAGATCCCTTAACACAGTGATTGAATTAACTCCTTGCTTTCATTCTCATTGATCAAAAGTAGAACACAGAACAAAGTATTGCTTGTTGAATTACAAAAAAATGATTAAAAATTTATCTAACTCCTAACTAAAACCAAAACATGGATATTTATAATAATATCCTTATTAGATTCTAACATGACATTAACTACCAAGACTTAAGGCGAACAAACTAAAGATTACAATCAAACTAAAATAGAACTGAAACTGGACTAAAGAGAACTATGCTAGATTGGCGCTAGAAGTAGAAGTTCCATAACTGACTATGAAGAAGTTGATTTGGACTTGAGTGAGTTATCATCCAACAAGGTCCATCTATGGCATATTCATCCATCATGATTAAATAGAGAGTTTAACTACATCATCAATCTTTAAAATACCTTGTTCAAAACCCTTAAGAAAAGGATAATAATTATGGTAGTAAAAGATCAACGCAACATAATCATCTCAACTAATATCATCATAAAGTAATGCAATTAACATAAACCATTACTTCAAATATATCCACTAATTTAGCTAAACTTAAAGAAAAATAAGTAAATATGTTAATCTATAATCTACCATTAGTCATGTCAATTAACAAAAATAACAAGTCTTTTAAACATAAAATGCTTTAAATGAAAGTATTATGATGCTCTCATCATTTCTTCCCCACTTGTTCTAGACCATGTCCTCATGGTTCCTCATCAAGAACTATGGTGTTCTCCTTTTCCCTGTTCAGTGCCTCCATCCAAATGCAACAGTCGAATACACCATCCCTGTACTGATCTGGTAATCTGGTATTGAGTGCAAAGCCATGGTTTTGCCTCAGCTTTTCAAACCATGGCCTTAGTTCACTCCAACTAGTATATTTGTTGTTTCCATAAGCTTTGGTGCTGGCATAATGATGATCGACATTCTGAATCTCATGCCGACCCAAAATTCTTTCTGTGACTGGATTAAGGTGATGACATGCCTGACTTTGATCAAACTCCAGCTGATATTATTTGGACTTATTGGTTCCCTTATTCTGATTGTCTTTGGAATGAGTTAATACCTTTCCTCACAGGACTGCAGTGCTAATGGGGGAAGTGTTCCCTCAATAGTCTGGAATGCAACAATACTGTTGAACAAGTTTGAGACATAAAGGGGATTAACTTGATTTAGCCTTACCACTAATCGTACAGCCTTGATATATTTTTCAGCGTGAGGCATTTCGGGTCTCATTGGTAACCCATACCTTCTCTGAGCCTCCTTGTATTTATCCATTCTACTTGACCATTCTATTTGATTTTGTATTAAAGAAACAAATGATCTAATTTGAAGATCACCAACATAAATATTCAACATAGAGTCGTCATTGTCTCCCATTAAGAATCCATGTTGGTAAAACTCATACATTAAATTTTGAATGTCAGGGTGGCTATTAAAGTAATCCTATAGAAAATTGTGATCCTCATGGTAATCCAAGCTTCTTCCTAAGATGAATTGATTTAGTTTTCATTCTAGAAACTTCTCTCTGAGAAACAAAGCATACATCCCAATTGGCCATCTCATGGAAATCATTGCATAACTAATTTCTACTACTTGTTCAAGTCTCCTCTCAATCCCATTCTTTTCTTTTTCTAATTTATGTACTTGCTCTCTCAACACTTTATTTTCTTCCTTAAATTTCAAGGCTGTCAATGAGAGATATCTAGACTGGGCTGAAGGAGGAATATCTGATGGAATGGAAGGAATATTAGAGATAATGGAAGGCAAAGCAAGGTATCGTGGAGGAGCTGTGGAAGTAGAGGCTTCTTGTGCATAAAACCTCATAGATTGTTGTTTTAATTGCTCTTCCTTTTGTTGCAACTCTTCTTTTAATCTTGAAATTTCCTCAACATTTGCTAATGCTTGTATACTAGCCTGTTGCAGGGCATCCTCTGTTTTACTCAGTTGTTCTCTAAACCTTGCTTCATTTTGTTCAACTTACTTTTCCATTTCCTGAGTTTTGCTAAAATATTGTTGCAATTCTTCTTCTTTTCTTCTCAATTTCTCCTCAAGGAATTGCATGTTTTTCCTTTCTTGTTCCAATTCAGCTTCTAAATGGGACATTTTCATAGCTCTCAATAATTCTTCAGTTTCTAACTCCTCTTCATTCAATTTTTCATGGGATTCTTCTTCTTCAATCAATAATTCTTTTCCTTTTCTTTTCTCTACAGTTGGAGGAGGTGTAGGGGATCTCATGGCTTCCTCTACTTCAAATTCCTTAGATGCTTCTTGTTCTTCAGTTTGTGCTTTAGACTCTTCAGCAAAGTCATGAATTTCAAAAATAGGGGGTCTTTCAGGAGTCGGCATTGGGTTTTCAGGAGGACTTTGGGGTCGCTCAGGAGAATGTACTGGGGTACGGGTTTCTTCATGGCCTACAACAGTTTCTTTTGGAATTTCTAAAATAGGGGTTTGAAATTTAGGTGTTTCTTCAAAGGTGGACACTACAGTCTCAGCATGGCTAGGGATTTCCTCATGTACTTCTTGCTTCCCCTTTTTGGAACTAGTATTACCTACCCTAGAAAATTCTTGTGATTTTATTTTTCCCCTGTTCTTAGAAGATTCTTGTTTCTCAATTCTTTCCTTTTTAGCTGCGGGTCCCCTTGTGGGTTTCCTTTTGGCTTTTCTACATGCGCATACAAAAATTCTAACCAGCCCTGCTTCCTAGTTTCTTTTTTTAAGAAATGGTGTTTAATTATCAAATGTATCAATCCTTGGTATTTTATAGAAGATTCACCCCTATCCTTTACTCTCAAAATCATGGAAGAGATTTGCTGAAACAAAAATGATGGAAAATTTATCCTAGCAGAAGGATTTGTCTGACCATACCTCAAATGTATTAATAACTGCATTCTAGGACCCAATATCGTGCCATACTGCCCATCGCAGGTGAAGAAATTCATGAGCTACGCGCAGTAGTTCTCCATGGCTTGTCCAAACTATTACGAGCTATGCCACATTGGTCTCCTTTATGCATTTGAATTTTTGGCCTTCTTTCTGGCTCCTGGTGAAACGCAACTATCAATTTCTCAAATTTAACCCGACCTTTGTTAATCGGTTTTCCCTCAGCTGGGATTCCAAAAATTTCACTTATAATTTATAGAGTAACTTCAATTATCTCTCCCAATTATCTCTCCCCTTACTTTGGTGACATTCACATTAAAGTTTCTCACAAATTTCCCAACCATTTATGGTTGGAAACCTTCATACTGCATCACAAAATTTAGCCACCCAACTTCTTCTAGCAATCTTCTGGTTTTTGAGTCAAGATTGAAGTTCTCTAGCTCAACATTTCTCTTATTCCCCATCTCTCTCTGTCAATAATGGTAGACCTCTGCAATGGCGGACTTCACTGGCAGACTTCAACTAGTAATCTGAACTACTTACCAAAAATGTGGAATGATTATTTCTTGATTTGGGAGCAGCCAATTTAAAAATGACATGACATGCCATTGACTTTTTGCATTTATTTCCTTTACTGCTCCGGACGATCTACACGCCACAACATGAAGCTTGCAATTCAATTCGTAAGGTTGGCGGTGTTCATTACACATGTCAATCTGTACTTGGGAGAATTTTTGAAAAGACAACTAAATCATGAAAAGATCTATTATCATTGACTGACATCATCCAATGTCACATCGTTCCTCACATCAACCATCCACCACTTTTTGAAATGATTAAAATTTTATTTATTATCATCATTAATTAACAGTATGGTGGAGATGTCTAGATTTATAAATATCTACCTATTTTAAATTAGTCTAACTACCTTAGAAAATAATATTCGAAATTAATATTCACATTAAATGTGCACCTTAATTTATTTTGAGCCTTTGAGTTCTTTAGGAGCCTTCAGGGGTTCTTTAGGAGCCTTCAGAAGCTCTCAGGAGCTTTGGAATTACATGAGTTAAGAGCCTTCGAGATCATCAGGATTTTTAGGAGTGCTTCAGAGGCTCTCAAGACCTTTGGAACTTTAGGAGTCTTTAGGAGCTGTTGAACGAAATGGAGTCTTTAGAGTCTTTGGCCTTCAGGAGCCTTCAAGAACTTTTTGGGATCTCTTCAGGAGCCTTCAGGAGCTATCGAGCCAAATGGAGTCTTCAGAGTCTTCAATCTTTAGGAGCCTTCAGGAGCTTTTTGGAGTTCTTCAAGAGCCTTCAGGAGTTAACTTAGATAGACCGCCATTTGTTGGTTTTCAATCATCTTTTTTTTTTTTTTCAAAAGCAAACTGCCAATTGTTGGTTTTCAATTTACTTCCATTTTTCTCAAGGTAAACCACCATTTGTTGTTTTTCAATTTACCCTGTTTATTCATGCCTTCCTCAAAGGTTCAAAGATCTTCTCTCATGGAAGAGATGTCTTCCATGAGAAAATGTTCAATTTTGTGTTGCACATCATCCAAAAATTCCTCCTTTGTTGACGGCTTATGATAAGTTTTCAGTCGATGACCATTAACTAGCATGAATCTCTTCTCTCCATCAATTGGAACCAATTGGACAACTCTATTTTCAAATATTTGTTTTATCTCATAGGGTCCTAACCATCTGGTATGGAACTTCCCTTTAAAATCTTCAAATCTAGAGTCAAATAACAATGCCCAATCTCCTTCTCTGAACTGTCTCGACACAATATGTTTATCGTGCCATTCCTTCCTCTAATTTTGAATCACCTTCGTATGTTGAAGTGCCTCCATTCTCATTTCATCAAGCCTATTAAGCTACAAAATTATGCTTTTCTCTACTTTTGGCAGATCAATTCCAATTTCTACTGCTGTCCTCAATATTTTTAATTCAAATTCAATTGACATAATTGGTTTCTTTCCATACACTAGTTCATAAGGAGAGAATCCAGTTGTTTTCCACGTGGTGTTATAGGCCCATACTGCTTCATCCAGCCTATCTACCCAATCTATTTTCCTTAAATAAACTATTTTTGTTAGAATATTTTCTAACTCTCTATTTGTGACCTCCACTTGTCCATTTGCTTGAGGGTGATATGGCAAAGACTTTTGGTGAGTTATTTGGTATCTCTACAAAAATGCTTCCATCATTGTTGATACAAATTGTGGTCCCTAGTCTAAAACAATTTCTCTAGGTGCACCAAATCTTTGGAGAATTTGCTTATATAGAAAATATGCAACTTTATCTTCTTTTGCTGCTGGTAATGCCTTCACCTCAATCCATTTTGTTGCATAATCGGTACAAAAAAGGATGTAACATTTCCCTCTTGAAGGTGGATCAACAAGTCCCACAAAATCGATGCCCTATTTTTCAAATGGTTCTAGAGCTATTTGTGGCTGAAACAACATCTCCATGGTTAGCATGGGTCTTCCCATCCTCTGGCATTCATCACAGTGTTTGACAAAGAATGAAACATCCCTTGTCATTGATGGCCAAAAGTAGCCAGCTCCCAGGATTTTGTGAATTGTTCTCACAACTAAATGGTGTCCTCCTTCAGCTTCATGATGGCAGGTGTGTACTACATCATATACATCTAACTCTGTTACACATCTGCGTAAAACATGGTCAGGTCACAATTTAAATAGAAGACCATTAATCCATTGAAATCTAGAACTTTCACGAATTAACCTCTTTTTTTGCTTCTGACTAAAATGACTTGGACATTTTCCTATTACAAGGTAATTTTCCAAATCAGCAAACCATGGTGGATGAATTGATATAGCAAATAGATGTTCATTTGGAAATGTATCATCCATTGGTTCTTGATTATCCTATGAAACAATTCTGGAAAGAAATTCAGCAACAACATTGTCTTTTCCAAGCTTATCAATGATAGTTACATCAAATTCCTGTAATAATAGTAACCATCTGATAATGCGTCCACCTACTACAGCCTTATTCATCAGATATCTAATTGCAGCATGGTCTATATGTACATAAACTTTATAACCTGTAATATCATGCCTAAATTTTTTTATTGCATATACTACGACTAAAAATTACTTTTCTATTGTTGTGTAGTTTCTTTCAACAAGATTTAAGTTTTTGCTAACATAATAGATTGCATGCATGGCATCATTGTCATCTTTTTGTCCTAACACTGCTCTAATAGCTAGATTGGATGCATCTGCATGTATGTGAAATGGCTCTCCCCAAACAGGTCCTTTAATGATTGGAGAAGTTGTTAAAGCTATTTTGATTGTCTCAAAATATTTTTGACAATCTTCAGTCCATACAAACTCCTCTTCTTTCTTGATTAGGGTAAACAGTGGTGATGCAATTTTACTAAATCCTTCTATAAATCTTCTGTAATACCCAGCATGCCCAAGAAAAATTCGTACACTCTAGTTTGGTTCTTAGGGATCTCAATGTTCTGTATGATCTCAACTTTCTTGGGATCAACCTTTATCCCCTCTTTTGAGATGTGATGTCCCAGAACAATTCCCTCTGTCATCATAATGGAACTTTTTTCATGATTGAGTGATAACCTATGATCTTTACAGTGTTGTAAAACATTTTCTAAGTTTTTTAATGCTTCATCAAATGTTTTGGCATGGATTGTAAAGTCATCCATGTAGATCTCTACATAGGAAGTGGTGAAATCTGCAAATATTGCAAGTACTGCTCTTTGGAATGTGGCTGGCACATTACATAATCCAAATGGTAAGACTGTATATGCGTATGTACCCCAAGGAAAATTAAAGGTATTTTTGTCTTGATCTTTAGGGGCTACTTGGATCTAGTTATATCCATTGACACCATCAAGAAAAGAGAAGTAGTTGTTTCCTGCGAGGTTATTTAGTACCTGATCAATGAATGGCAATGGGAAATGGTCTTTCTTTGTGGCTTTATTCAATTCTTGATAATCTATGCACACCCACCATTTACCATTCTTCTTTGGAACAATAACCAGTGGAGAAACCCACTGACTATCTGAGAATGGGTATATGAACCCTACTTTGAGCAACTTCTCTATTTCTTTCTTAACAATGTCACAAAGAACAGGATTGATATGCCTCTGTCCTTGTCTGATTGGTCTTACATATTTTGTGTAAATGTGATGAATACAGATTGAAGGATGGCTCCCTCTCATATCCATATACTCCCAAGAAAACAATTTAGTGTGTTTTTCTAAAGTGTCTTTCAATTCTTCTTGCGTTGGGGATAAGGATGAATTGATATTGAGAGGTTTATCTCCAGCTACTGTAATCTCTTTGGTGTCTTCTGTGGAATCTATTAATTTCTCAACAAGAGTATTTAGAGGACAAGAGTGTTGTCCATGTAATGTTGTTTGATAGTTTTCTCTTTCAATTTCTAAAGTTAACTCTTGTTCTTCACATTCTTGAACATGTTCAGTTATAGTAACCATGTCTAACTCTACAATACCATCACCTTCCGACTCTAAATCTCATCCACTCAAAGTTGAGTGTTTGGTTGAATTGACGGTTGTGCTGGTGGGTAGAGTGACAATTCTTTTTGTTTTTTACCATTTGATATGATCATGCTTCTAGATCTACAATCAATTAAAGCAGCAACAGTAGCCAACCATGGTCTTCCTAAGATGATTAGATATCCAGAATCTTTCTTTCTGGCTTTAAGAACCAAAAAGTCAACCAGATAATCCCATGTGTCTATGGTAACCATGATCTCTTCTATTATACCCTTTGGTTTTGTGGTAGATTGGTCAGCTAACTGTAGAACAATTGTTGTTGGTTGAATAATTTTCATCTAAAGTTTCTATACTGTATCGGATGTTATCACATTTATGGAAGCTCCTAAATCAATTAGAACATTTGGTATTTCAATTCCATTAATACTTAGCGTTATTATAGGGCTACCAGGATCATTATATTTCTGTGGAAGCAGTCTTCCTGATAACACATATGTAAGTTTTGTCCCTACTTGAATTGTTGAAGGCATTTTCTTTTTCCTTCGTGGAGTTTTCATGCAAAGGGATTTAACTAACTGATTTATCTCTGGTATATCTTTGATTGCCTGTAATAGTGGTATCTTAATGTTAATCTTTTTCAACTCTCTAAGAAGTTGAGAATCAACTACGTTCATGAAATTAGGTGGAGAGATTTCAGGAGTGATTTTCTCTTCCTTTAATCTCTTAGGAAAGGGAGCTTGAATGACAGTTTGTTCTTCCTCCAAGGTTTTTTTTTCAGTTGAATTTTCATTTTCTTCCCCTCTTTCTTGAATTTTCTTTGTTGGCATAGTTTGCATAGTTCGATTTCTTAATTGTATGTCATTAACATCAATAACATTCACATTAGGGGGGTTTGCATCAGTACGTGTGTTTCTTGGACTGGCAACCGGTTGAGCTGGCAGTTGAGGTTGGTTCACTTTATCATTGGGAGCATTAGGGGCATTAAGTGTTGGAGGCATTTGTCCCCAGGGGTATTTTTGTCCCTGATTTTGGTATGGTTGGAATTGTTTCGATTTTATTGCCATGAGGACTGATTGGCTTGCCACTATGGCTGCTGGTTAGCTTGCCACTATGATTGGTTCCATTGGGGATTCATCCATTCAGGTTGTCCCCAATATGTAGGTGATGGTTGTGGCTGATATTGTGGGGTCCATTGGTTTTGGTTCTTCCATGGGTTTTGATTCCAGTTTGATTGAGAACCATATTGTCTTTTATTTGCATTATACCCCTGGTTTTGAGGTCTTTGGCCAACATAATTAAGCTCTTCTTTGACCACTGGTAGTTTCTTGAGATTGCTTTTTATTCTTGCTAAAAGATTACAGGAACTAGTTGGGTGTGTTTTTTCACAAATCTCACAGATTTCAACCTGATTTAATGGACATTCCCTCAAAAGGTGTTTTCCCCTACATTTGGAGCAATAAATTGACAATGCTTTAATGCTCCTCTTATCTCCTTGCATGTTGAGATGTAGAAGCAGATTAGTCTTCATGTTCACTAATATTTCCATTACCTTTGATACATCAGTGGTATTGGCCTTGTTTCTTTTGGAGTTTCTAGTCCCCACTCTAGTTCTAGAGTAGTTCCTACATATCTCCACAATGTCATCCAAGGAAAGTTTGTTAATGTCTCCCTTTCCCATTAAATTCAAGGACTCTCTTGACTTGTCTTCGATTCCTCTCAAGAAAATTGTTTTGCTAGTTTCATTATCCAGCCCATTAGTACACCTCTGATGCACAAATTGGGACCTATCAACATAGTCTTCCAGACTTTCATCCTCTAATTGCCTCATTCGAAACAATTCCTCCTTCCTATCCCTCACTCAACAGTAATCTTGGTATTTGTCCAAGAATTTTGTTTCCATTTGTTTCCAAGTTCTAATTGTTCCTGATCCTAAACCCACGAACCATCTTAAAGCTAATTCTTTCAAAGTACAAGGAAACAACTTCAAATTTTGATTATCAGTTGCATAATCATAGGTTTGGCATAAAATTTTGAATTCAAATAGGAATTGATTAGGGTCTTCTGAAGTCTTTCCCCTAAAGGTAGGTAGAACCAAGGGTGAAATGTTCTTCATAGGAGGTTCATCAAGCTATCTTTCAAGATTGATAGGATTTGAAAGGTCCTATTTGCTAGGGGACGTGTTGGTTGGTCACCCATTTCTTCTCTTGGAAATGGATTTCTGTTTTATTCTTGATTTTCAATTGGATGTTCTTGATTATTTTCTTGATTTTTAGTCTAGTTGTTGAACGTCTTGTTCCTGATCAAAATCAATAATTATTCAAAAATCAACGTTTCGTGGAAGAAACCTTCCTAGATGGTCTCTATTTTGTCTCATCCACAATTTAGATCTCTCTTCCTTATCAACACTAAGGATTCACACTAAATAGATAGATCTTGTTTTAATCCCCGACAATGGCGCCAAAAATGATGGGCTAGGTCGTTGATCTCACAACTTGCATCATTTAATCAATTATATATCAAATCGGGTGTGTCTTAGAGCAATATGCGATAAGGATAGTTGTCACGAATTCTTTGGGGTGGTTTTGCATTGTAAACAGTGACTTCAGGTATCGTTTTTCCTACTTCAAGAGCTCTCAGGAGCTGAATTGTAGTGACTGATTCCTAAGGTTTAATTCTATCTTATTTTCTAATTTAAAATCCTGTTGACTTATTTATGAATTTATTGAACTTGATTTAGACCGATTCATGGAGGCAACTAATGATTACTTTAATCCTTAATTTAAAACACATAATCCAAATTAATTCTATTTTGCTTTAAAAGAAATCCATTATTAATTGCTGGAAATTAAACACTATTTTAAGAGCAGAAATGAATTGCAAACAAATGATGATTATTCGAGAACATATAAAAGGCTAATCTCCATGAACAAATTTTCAACAAACTCCAACTTCATCTTTCCATAAGTTCCTACCATTGCTTATAATGAAACTTAATAAATAAACACTAAATTTAACTACTTCGAACATCTAAATCTTATTAATCTGATAAACATTAGAAT
This sequence comes from Sequoia sempervirens, assembly GCA_007258455.2. Lineage (NCBI taxonomy): Eukaryota > Viridiplantae > Streptophyta > Pinopsida > Cupressales > Cupressaceae > Sequoia > Sequoia sempervirens. The sequence continues at coordinate 80,991,090 of VDFB02000007.1, forward strand.
GATTCTAACAACTTAAAATAATTCTAACACCTTAATCTAACGATAATAAACTGAAACTTGAAAGATAATTCGAGCAGAAGTAACTATCTAGATTTATCATTCACTAGGTCAAAAAATGATTTAACAACTTAACAATTCAAAATTAACATCTACTTCAGATTTAATATGAATGAATCAGAAATAGCATAACTTAACAAAATACCAACACAAGATTGTTGCAAAGGTTGAGCAGGCCCTGGTCTTCCTCAGGTAAGATCCCTTAACATAGTGATTAAATTAACTCCTTGCTTTCATTCCCATTGATCAAAAGTAGAATGCAAAACAAAGTATTGCTTGTTGAATTACAGAAAAATGATTGAAAATTTATCTAACTCCTAACTAAAACCGAAACATGGATATTTATAATAATATCCTTATTAGATTCTAACATGGTGTTAACTGCCAAGACTTAAGGCGATCAAACTAAAAATTACAATCAAACTAAAACAGAAAAGAACTGGACTAAAGAGAACTATGCCAGATTGGCGCTGGAAGTAGAAGTTCCATAACCAACTATAAAGAAGTCGATTCGGAATTGAGTGACTCATCATCTAGTAGGGCCCATCTATGGCGTATTCATCCATAATGATTAAACATAGAGTTTAACCACATCATCAATCTTTAAAATACCTTATTCAAAATCCTTAAGAAAAGGATAACAATTATGGTAGTAAAAGATCAACGCAACATAATTATCTCAGCTAATATCATCATAAAGTAACACAATTAACATAAACCATTACTTCAAATATATCCACTAATTTAGCTAAAATTGAAAGAAAAATAAGTAAATATGTTAATCTATAATCTACCACCAGTCATGCCAATTAACAAAAATAACAAGTATTTTAAACATAAAATGATTTAAGTGAAAGTATTTTGATGCTCTCATCAATAAGCGATAGAAGATTGTGAAGCACAAATGGATTTAAGGACAAAGGTGATGTTGCCCCAGTCAAGCTACAAGCCAAAATGGGTTGATGATGGATGATGTGTTGTCGATGAGGGAATGATATATCCCGAAACAACACAAGGATAGGGAAGGATACATTCTGATGATGATGATGAAGGTGTTGTTGATGAGGGAAGGATACATCCCAAAACAACACCAAAGGATAGGGAAGGATACATCCCGAAGATGATGATGATGATGATGATGATGATGATTGGATCAAGGCTTGTAGCAAGGCTTGGAAAAAGACCTAGGATGTGATTAGATGATTTGTGCTAGATTAAATGGATGAGACTTGTATTGAGATGTGTGATGGATGAAAAGAAGGAAAACGATGGAGGAAAAGATGCTTAGAATAACCAATCTATATTATTCTAAAAATATTGAAGAGATGATGAAATGATGAGGATTGATGAGAAGATGGATGAGAAGAGATGGAGGATACATGCAATGCAATGGAATGGAAAATGAAATGCAATCCTAATGCAATTTTCCAGTTTTAGAGCACTAATTTTTGCTATAGCATAAGACACCAGGTACCAGGGTATATGTAACCAAGATGGATTAGTGTCTAATGCATAAAACAAACACAACAGACAAGAAGGCTATTCCAACACCCCAAAGTCATGAAGACCTTGGTCGGGCCAAACATTAGAATAACCACAAGCACAAGAGGATTCCCCAGTGTAACACAAGACCACAGGGATCTTGGTGGGTTTAACACAGGACAACCAGGAAGACAACAACAAACAAAAGATCAAGATACGCCCCTATTTTTACCATTCAAAGCACACCATGATATGATGGATCAAGGAAACCCCGACGAGGTATGATAGGAAGCTCAAATGATAAACAAAAGCCAAAAGCATCAAAAGATCACAATCAATTTCAAAACATCCTTTGTCATAGGATCAAGGGGATGGGTGGGATTGATGGGGTCTGTTAGAAAGGATACATCCTGTTGAGACCAAAGATGAATACCAAACTAAAAGATCGAAATGACATAGGATATTCAAAGTTGATTGGATCTGATGATACTGGTGGATCTCATTTGTTAAGAACCATCTAAAAAAGGGCATGACTTGACGACACGACATAAGAGAGACAAGACACGAGACTGACACACCCTAAAGACCTAGGGGCTGATCAAAGATTAACCTTTCCTATGTGAAAGCACAGAGCCCTCATAGTTCAATAAAAGGTTGATGATTAACCATGGATAAAAGTGAAAAGAGGATGATGGAGACCTTGATGGATGACAGGATGGAAAAAAGCAGAAAGAAGATAATGGAGGTCGATGATAGATGATAAAGATAAGATGGACAAAAGGAGCCCCAGGGGTGGATCAAATGTTTGACCTTGCCTATGTGAAAGCGTAGGGGCAACGTAGTTCAACAAAGCCGACGACCAACCATGGATAAAGGATGATGAGATGATGAGGATAAGTGGATAAAAGGATGGGATTGATATGAAGAGACAAGAATGACCTTGTGGATACGATAGGATGATGGTGATCACACGAAGCTCAGGGATGGGATAGTTATCCAAATCATCAAAATATGAATTGGGATAATGACATGATGGAGAGATGAGTGATGAGAAGTGATAGGAGATTGGAAAGATGTGTGAAAGAGGTGGGAGGGATAACGATGAGATAGATGGCATTGAATTGCATGGGGAGTAGCCTATAGCTAGATACTAATGACAAGGGATTATGAGATGGGATGATGATAAAGATGAAGGGATGGATAGATAAAGATAAGGATATGGAAAGATGCTAGGGTGGATGGATAAATGGATTGTTTGGATTGGTAAGGAGATAAGGATAGATAGGAAGATAAGGATGGGGAGATGGAGGGATGCTATGATGGATGGATAGGAAGATAAGGATGGGGAGATGGAAGGGATGACATTATGGATGAATAGGAAGATAAGGATGGGGAAACAGGAGGGATTGGTTGGATGGATGAATGATGTCTCCAAGGACTATGTCACAAAGAAGATTCCCCCACTCTAGATATGTCATGCATGATGAGGTAGGGAGGATGGAAGACAGAAGGATAGGAAGATAAGGGAGTAAGATGGATATGGATAGGATGCATGGATAAGGAAGGGAGATTAATGGTAGCATGACGGGTGGACAAGGAAGATAGATGGATGTGGATAAGGATTAGGAGAGTGTACAGATGAGGGGAATGTATGCCAATAGATTTCCAAAGCATGTGTATATGTTTTCCCCTATCGATATCAAGATCACAAGGAGGATGGAGGGGTTGGGATAAATGGGATATGGCAAGCAGGATGTGTAAGATAGGTTGGATGGAGGAGATGGGTGAAGGGGATACAGTTGCCCCAAAGTGTGCAAGTAAACTGGATGGTGGATTTACACATGATGCCTTTTTTCTAGGTTTTCATCATGGTACTTATCCAAGGCACTTGTTTTCCAAGTTTTTACCATTGGATGAATTATTTCTCTTTACTTTTTTTTTCTCTTTTTCTCTTTTTTGATCTTTTTGACTTTTTTGGATAGTATGCAGATGGAGATAGATAAGGATAGGGATGTGGATAAGGGGATTTAGAAGATATGTGATAAGGAGATGGATGGAGGACTCAAGCATTGAATTATGTATGAGGTAATAAGAGCCCATGTTTGAAGTGACTATTGGATGTTGGTACAACCAAGGTTATGAAGATAGATGGATTATGCAAGAGAATGGATTAAAGGGATTTGATGAGGGAGATATGTGGGATAATGGATGGGATGTTGGAAATTTTATGGATGGAATGATGGGGGCGATGTGTGATGGGGTAATGAGTTTAGGACCAACATTGGCACATATGGTGGTGGATGTGAAAGGATAAGAGGATTAATGGATGAAGAATGTGGGGATAATGGAGGAGATGAGATAGTGAATTTTGCGACATAAGGTCCCAAAATAGATTTAGGAGATGGAGGGGGTGTATGGAGGGATATAAGGACCCAAAATAGATGGAGTAGATGAAGGATGGGAGATGGTAGATGGAGGGATGTAAGGGCCCAAAATGGATGGAGTGGATGAAGGAGGAATATGGATGGTTGTTTTGAGGTGATACGATGGAGGAGGGGGGATAGCAACAAATGATCTAGTTGAGTGATGGGAGGAGCCTCTCATTCTTTTGGAAGAGGATCATGGAAGATGTATGGAGATTGTACCAACATTCTTGGATTGTGAGTCACGAGTAGTGCAACCAAGACCTTGCATATAGGAGTGTTCTTTGACCTAGATGGGCTCTAAAATTCCTTGCTCGTGAAGGCGTAAACCTTTTCCTTGATAGTGCATGCTCTTGAGCATTCGATCTATGATAGGACTTTTTTATTCTAGAAGAATGATGCAAGTACATTATTAGGCGGAGGATGATGGGTGGTATATATGCTTTGTTTTTCTTCTGCAAGGAGACCACTATGGAAGAATGTGAGAGTTCCAAGGGGATATAAAGTGATGTGGGGATAATAGGTTTAGGCGATGATGGAGGATCGTGAGATGGAGATGATGGGGTAACAACATCTTGATCAGGAGGAGTGAGTGGTAAGGGATCAGGAGAGGGATTATGTGATATGATAAGATCTAGATTTGTGGTAGTGGGTGATAAGGGCTCATGAAATGGAGATGGAGATAAGGGCTCATGAGATGGAGTGGTGAAATATTGAGTGACAAGGGGATCATAGGATGGAATGGATGGAAGAATATGATCTTGAGGTGGACTAGATGGGATGGTAGGATCGTGATCAGGAGGAAGGGATATGTTGGTATGCTTTGGATCAAGCTCTTGGAATGACTCATTGTGTGTGGGGGGTATGACGATGGAGTGTTGAAGAGACTCCTCAAGTGGGGGAGATGGAAGGATGGAGGATTCATAAAGTTCATGGGGGTGGATTTCAGTGATACTAGGAGCGGGAGAATTGGATTGGATTTGCATGTCTTTGATGGATTGGGTGGATCTAGGAGTAGAAGGAGCGGCTTGGATTTGGGTGTCTTTGATGGTTTCAATGGTTCTCAGAGTAGGAGATGGGGGTTCAATGGATTCAGTGGGTGAGATTGGGAAGCACAAATGGATTCAAGGACAAAGGTGATGTTTCCCCAGTCAAGCTACAAGCCAAAATGGGTTGATGATGGATGTAGTGTTGTCAATGAGGGATGATATATCCCAAAACAACATGAGGATAGGGAAGGATACATCCTGATGATGATGATGAAAGTGTTGTTGATGAGGGAAGGATACATCCCAAAACAACACCAAGGATAGGGAAGGATACATCCCAATGATGATGAGAATGATGATGATTGGATCGAGGCTTGTAGAAAGGTTGGGAACAAGACCAAGGATATGATTACATGAATTGTTCTAGATTTGATTGGATGAGGATTGGATGGAGATGTGAGATGGTTGAAAAGATGCTTAGAATAACCAATCTATGTTATTCTAAGAAGATTGAAAAGAGGATGAAATTGAGGATTGATGAAAAGATGGATGAGAAGAGAGGGATGATACATGCAATGCAATGGAATGGAAAATGAAATGTAATCCTAATGCAATTTTCCATTTTTTGGGGCACTAATTTTTGCTATAGCGTAAGACACCAGGTGCCAGGGTATGTGGAACCAAGGAGGATTAGTGTCGAATGCATAAAACAAACACAACAGACAAGAAGGCTATTCCAACACCCCAAAGTCATGAAGACCTTGGTAGAGCTAGGCATTGGAATAACCATAAGCACAAAAGGATTCCCCAATGTAACACAAGACCACATGAGTCTTGGTGGGTACTACGCGGGACAACCAAGAAGACAACAACAAATAAAAGATCAAGATACACCCCTATGTTTACCAATCAAAGCA
>VDFB02000007.1:81016830-81101119 GCA_007258455.2 Sequoia sempervirens
ATTATCTTTCAAGTTTCAGTTTATTATCGTTAGATTAAGGTGTTAGAATTATTTTAAGTTGTTAGAATCATTCTAATGTTTATCAGATTAATAAGATTTAGATGTTCGAAGTAGTTAAATTTAGTGTTTATTTATTAAGTTTCATTATAAGCAATGGTAGGAACTTATGGAAAGATGAAGTTGGAGTTTGTTGAAAATTTGTTCATGGAGATTAGCCTTTTATATGTTCTCGAATAATCATCATTTGTTTGCAATTCATTTCTGCTCTTAAAATAGTGTTTAATTTCCAGCAATTAATAATGGATTTCTTTTAAAGCAAAATAGAATTAATTTGGATTATGTGTTTTAAATTAAGGATTAAAGTAATCATTAGTTGCCTCCATGAATCGGTCTAAATCAAGTTCAATAAATTCATAAATAAGTCAACAGGATTTTAAATTAGAAAATAAGATAGAATTAAACCTTAGGAATCAGTCACTACAATTCAGCTCCTGAGAGCTCTTGAAGTAGGAAAAACGATACCTGAAGTCACTGTTTACAATGCAAAACCACCCCAAAGAATTCGTGACAACTATCCTTATCGCATATTGCTCTAAGACACACCCGATTTGATATATAATTGATTAAATGATGCAAGTTGTGAGATCAACGACCTAGCCCATCATTTTTGGCGCCATTGTCGGGGATTAAAACAAGATCTATCTATTTAGTGTGAATCCTTAGTGTTGATAAGGAAGAGAGATCTAAATTGTGGATGAGACAAAATAGAGACCATCTAGGAAGGTTTCTTCCACGAAACGTTGATTTTTGAATAATTATTGATTTTGATCAGGAACAAGACGTTCAACAACTAGACTAAAAATCAAGAAAATAATCAAGAACATCCAATTGAAAATCAAGAATAAAACAGAAATCCATTTCCAAGAGAAGAAATGGGTGACCAACCAACACGTCCCCTAGCAAATAGGACCTTTCAAATCCTATCAATCTTGAAAGATAGCTTGATGAACCTCCTATGAAGAACATTTCACCCTTGGTTCTACCTACCTTTAGGGGAAAGACTTCAGAAGACCCTAATCAATTCCTATTTGAATTCAAAATTTTATGCCAAACCTATGATTATGCAACTGATAATCAAAATTTGAAGTTGTTTCCTTGTACTTTGAAAGAATTAGCTTTAAGATGGTTCGTGGGTTTAGGATCAGGAACAATTAGAACTTGGAAACAAATGGAAACAAAATTCTTGGACAAATACCAAGATTACTGTTGAGTGAGGGATAGGAAGGAGGAATTGTTTCGAATGAGGCAATTAGAGGATGAAAGTCTGGAAGACTATGTTGATAGGTCCCAATTTGTGCATCAGAGGTGTACTAATGGGCTGGATAATGAAACTAGCAAAACAATTTTCTTGAGAGGAATCGAAGACAAGTCAAGAGAGTCCTTGAATTTAATGGGAAAGGGAGACATTAACAAAATTTCCTTGGATGACATTGTGGAGATATGTAGGAACTACTCTAGAACTAGAGTGGGGACTAGAAACTCCAAAAGAAACAAGGCCAATACCACTGATGTATCAAAGGTAATGGAAATATTAGTGAACATGAAGACTAATCTGCTTCTACATCTCAACATGCAAGGAGATAAGAGGAGCATTAAAGCATTGTCAATTTATTGCTCCAAATGTAGGGGAAAACACCTTTTGAGGGAATGTCCATTAAATCAGGTTGAAATCTGTGAGATTTGTGAAAAAACACACCCAACTAGTTCCTGTAATCTTTTAGCAAGAATAAAAAGCAATCTCAAGAAACTACCAGTGGTCAAAGAAGAGCTTAATTATGTTGGCCAAAGACCTCAAAACCAGGGGTATAATGCAAATAAAAGACAATATGGTTCTCAATCAAACTGGAATCAAAACCCATGGAAGAACCAAAACCAATGGACCCCACAATATCAGCCACAACCATCACCTACATATTGGGGACAACCTGAATGGATGAATCCCCAATGGAACCAATCATAGTGGCAAGCTAACCAGCAGCCATAGTGGCAAGCCAATCAGTCCTCATGGCAATAAAATCGAAACAATTCCAACCATACCAAAATCAGGGACAAAAATACCCCTGGGGACAAATGCCTCCAACACTTAATGCCCCTAATGCTCCCAATGATAAAGTGAACCAACCTCAACTGCCAGCTCAACCGGTTGCCAGTCCAAGAAACACACGTACTGATGCAAACCCCCCTAATGTGAATGTTATTGATGTTAATGACATACAATTAAGAAATCGAACTATGCAAACTATGCCAACAAAGAAAATTCAAGAAAGAGGGGAAGAAAATGAAAATTCAACTGAAAAAAAAACCTTGGAGGAAGAACAAACTGTCATTCAAGCTCCCTTTCCTAAGAGATTAAAGGAAGAGAAAATCACTCCTGAAATCTCTCCACCTAATTTCATGAACGTAGTTGATTCTCAACTTCTTAGAGAGTTGAAAAAGATTAACATTAAGATACCACTATTACAGGCAATCAAAGATATACCAGAGATAAATCAGTTAGTTAAATCCCTTTGCATGAAAACTCCACGAAGGAAAAAGAAAATGCCTTCAACAATTCAAGTAGGGACAAAACTTACATATGTGTTATCAGGAAGACTGCTTCCACAGAAATATAATGATCCTGGTAGCCCTATAATAACGCTAAGTATTAATGGAATTGAAATACCAAATGTTCTAATTGATTTAGGAGCTTCCATAAATGTGATAACATCCGATACAGTATAGAAACTTTAGATGAAAATTATTCAACCAACAACAATTGTTCTACAGTTAGCTGACCAATCTACCACAAAACCAAAGGGTATAATAGAAGAGATCATGGTTACCATAGACACATGGGATTATCTGGTTGACTTTTTGGTTCTTAAAGCCAGAAAGAAAGATTCTGGATATCTAATCATCTTAGGAAGACCATGGTTGGCTACTGTTGCTGCTTTAATTGATTGTAGATCTAGAAGCATGATCATATCAAATGGTAAAAAACAAAAAGAATTGTCACTCTACCCACCAGCACAACCGTCAATTCAACCAAACACTCAACTTTGAGTGGATGAGATTTAGAGTCGGAAGGTGATGGTATTGTAGAGTTAGACATGGTTACTATAACTGAACATGTTCAAGAATGTGAAGAACAAGAGTTAACTTTAGAAATTGAAAGAGAAAACTATCAAACAACATTACATGGACAACACTCTTGTCCTCTAAATACTCTTGTTGAGAAATTAATAGATTCCACAGAAGACACCAAAGAGATTACAGTAGCTGGAGATAAACCTCTCAATATCAATTCATCCTTATCCCCAACGCAAGAAGAATTGAAAGACACTTTAGAAAAACACACTAAATTGTTTTCTTGGGAGTATATGGATATGAGAGGGAGCCATCCTTCAATCTGTATTCATCACATTTACACAAAATATGTAAGACCAATCAGACAAGGACAGAGGCATATCAATCCTGTTCTTTGTGACATTGTTAAGAAAGAAATAGAGAAGTTGCTCAAAGTAGGGTTCATATACCCATTCTCAGATAGTCAGTGGGTTTCTCCACTGGTTATTGTTCCAAAGAAGAATGGTAAATGGTGGGTGTGCATAGATTATCAAGAATTGAATAAAGCCACAAAGAAAGACCATTTCCCATTGCCATTCATTGATCAGGTACTAAATAACCTCGCAGGAAACAACTACTTCTCTTTTCTTGATGGTGTCAATGGATATAACTAGATCCAAGTAGCCCCTAAAGATCAAGACAAAAATACCTTTAATTTTCCTTGGGGTACATACGCATATACAGTCTTACCATTTGGATTATGTAATGTGCCAGCCACATTCCAAAGAGCAGTACTTGCAATATTTGCAGATTTCACCACTTCCTATGTAGAGATCTACATGGATGACTTTACAATCCATGCCAAAACATTTGATGAAGCATTAAAAAACTTAGAAAATGTTTTACAACACTGTAAAGATCATAGGTTATCACTCAATCATGAAAAAAGTTCCATTATGATGACAGAGGGAATTGTTCTGGGACATCACATCTCAAAAGAGGGGATAAAGGTTGATCCCAAGAAAGTTGAGATCATACAGAACATTGAGATCCCTAAGAACCAAACTAGAGTGTACGAATTTTTCTTGGGCATGCTGGGTATTACAGAAGATTTATAGAAGGATTTAGTAAAATTGCATCACCACTGTTTACCCTAATCAAGAAAGAAGAGGAGTTTGTATGGACTGAAGATTGTCAAAAATATTTTGAGACAATCAAAATAGCTTTAACAACTTCTCCAATCATTAAAGGACCTGTTTGGGGAGAGCCATTTCACATACATGCAGATGCATCCAATCTAGCTATTAGAGCAGTGTTAGGACAAAAAGATGACAATGATGCCATGCATGCAATCTATTATGTTAGCAAAAACTTAAATCTTGTTGAAAGAAACTACACAACAATAGAAAAGTAATTTTTAGTCGTAGTATATGCAATAAAAAAATTTAGGCATGATATTACAGGTTATAAAGTTTATGTACATATAGACCATGCTGCAATTAGATATCTGATGAATAAGGCTGTAGTAGGTGGACGCATTATCAGATGGTTACTATTATTACAGGAATTTGATGTAACTATCATTGATAAGCTTGGAAAAGACAATGTTGTTGCTGAATTTCTTTCCAGAATTGTTTCATAGGATAATCAAGAACCAATGGATGATACATTTCCAAATGAACATCTATTTTCTATATCAATTCATCCACCATGGTTTGCTGATTTGGAAAATTACCTTGTAATAGGAAAATGTCCAAGTCATTTTAGTCAGAAGCAAAAAAAGAGGTTAATTCGTGAAAGTTCTAGATTTCAATGGATTAATGGTCTTCTATTTAAATTGTGACCTGACCATGTTTTACGCAGATGTGTAACAGAGTTAGATGTATATGATGTAGTACACACCTGCCATCATGAAGCTGAAGGAGGACACCATTTAGTTGTGAGAACAATTCACAAAATCCTGGGAGCTGGCTACTTTTGGCCATCAATGACAAGGGATGTTTCATTCTTTGTCAAACACTGTGATGAATGCCAGAGGATGGGAAGACCCATGCTAACCATGGAGATGTTGTTTCAGCCACAAATAGCTCTAGAACCATTTGAAAAATAGGGCATCGATTTTGTGGGACTTGTTGATCCACCTTCAAGAGGGAAATGTTACATCCTTTTTTGTACCGATTATGCAACAAAATGGATTGAGGTGAAGGCATTACCAGCAGCAAAAGAAGATAAAGTTGCATATTTTCTATATAAGCAAATTCTCCAAAGATTTGGTGCACCTAGAGAAATTGTTTTAGACTAGGGACCACAATTTGTATCAACAATGATGGAAGCATTTTTGTAGAGATACCAAATAACTCACCAAAAGTCTTTGCCATATCACCCTCAAGCAAATGGACAAGTGGAGGTCACAAATAGAGAGTTAGAAAATATTCTAACAAAAATAGTTTATTTAAGGAAAATAGATTGGGTAGATAGGCTGGATGAAGCAGTATGGGCCTATAACACCACGTGGAAAACAACTGGATTCTCTCCTTATGAACTAGTGTATGGAAAGAAACCAATTATGTCAATTGAATTTGAATTAAAAATATTGAGGACAGCAGTAGAAATTGGAATTGATCTGCCAAAAGTAGAGAAAAGCATAATTTTGTAGCTTAATAGGCTTGATGAAATGAGAATGGAGGCACTTCAACATACGAAGGTGATTCAAAATTAGAGGAAGGAATGGCACGATAAACATATTGTGTCGAGACAGTTCAGAGAAGGAGATTGGGCATTGTTATTTGACTCTAGATTTGAAGATTTTAAAGGGAAGTTCCATACCAGATGGTTAGGACCCTATGAGATAAAACAAATATTTGAAAATAGAGTTGTCCAATTGGTTCCAATTGATGGAGAGAAGAGATTCATGCTAGTTAATGGTCATCGACTGAAAACTTATCATAAGCCGTCAACAAAGGAGGAATTTTTGGATGATGTGCAACACAAAATTGAACATTTTCTCATGGAAGACATCTCTTCCATGAGAGAAGATCTTTGAACCTTTGAGGAAGGCATGAATAAACAGGGTAAATTGAAAAACAACAAATGGTGGTTTACCTTGAGAAAAATGGAAGTAAATTGAAAACCAACAATTGGCAGTTTGCTTTTGAAAAAAAAAAAAAAGATGATTGAAAACCAACAAATGGCGGTCTATCTAAGTTAACTCCTGAAGGCTCTTGAAGAACTCCAAAAAGCTCCTGAAGGCTCCTAAAGATTGAAGACTCTGAAGACTCCATTTGGCTCGATAGCTCCTGAAGGCTCCTGAAGAGATCCCAAAAAGTTCTTGAAGGCTCCTGAAGGCCAAAGACTCTAAAGACTCCATTTCGTTCAACAGCTCCTAAAGACTCCTAAAGTTCCAAAGGTCTTGAGAGCCTCTGAAGCACTCCTAAAAATCCTGATGATCTCGAAGGCTCTTAACTCATGTAATTCCAAAGCTCCTGAGAGCTTCTGAAGGCTCCTAAAGAACCCCTGAAGGCTCCTAAAGAACTCAAAGGCTCAAAATAAATTAAGGTGCACATTTAATGTGAATATTAATTTCGAATATTATTTTCTAAGGTAGTTAGACTAATTTAAAATAGGTAGATATTTATAAATCTAGACATCTCCACCATACTGTTAATTAATGATGATAATAAATAAAATTTTAATCATTTCAAAAAGTGGTGGATGGTTGATGTGAGGAACGATGTGACATTGGATGATGTCAGTCAATGATAATAGATCTTTTCATGATTTAGTTGTCTTTTCAAAAATTCTCCCAAGTACAGATTGACATGTGTAATGAACACCGCCAACCTTACGAATTGAATTGCAAGCTTCATGTTGTGGCGTGTAGATCGTCCGGAGCAGTAAAGGAAATAAATGCAAAAAGTCAATGGCATGTCATGTCATTTTTAAATTGGCTGCTCCCAAATCAAGAAATAATCATTCCACATTTTTGGTAAGTAGTTCAGATTACTAGTTGAAGTCTGCCAGTGAAGTCCGCCATTGCAGAGGTCTACCATTATTGACAGAGAGAGATGGGGAATAAGAGAAATGTTGAGCTAGAGAACTTCAATCTTGACTCAAAAACCAGAAGATTGCTAGAAGAAGTTGGGTGGCTAAATTTTGTGATGCAGTATGAAGGTTTCCAACCATAAATGGTTGGGAAATTTGTGAGAAACTTTAATGTGAATGTCACCAAAGTAAGGGGAGAGATAATTGGGAGAGATAATTGAAGTTACTCTATAAATTATAAGTGAAATTTTTGGAATCCCAGCTGAGGGAAAACCGATTAACAAAGGTCGGGTTAAATTTGAGAAATTGATAGTTGCGTTTCACCAGGAGCCGGAAAGAAGGCCAAAAATTCAAATGCATAAAGGAGACCAATGTGGCATAGCTCGTAATAGTTTGGACAAGCCATGGAGAACTACTGCGCGTAGCTCATGAATTTATTCACCTGCGATGGGTAGTATGGCACGATATTGGGTCCTAGAATGCAGTTATTAATACATTTGAGGTATGGTCAGACAAATCCTTCTGCTAGGATAAATTTTCCATCATTTTTGTTTCAGCAAATCTCTTCCATGATTTTGAGAGTAAAGGATAGGGGTGAATCTTCTATAAAATACCAAGGATTGATACATTTGATAATTAAACACCATTTCTTAAAAAAAGAAACTAGGAAGCAGGGCTGGTTAGAATTTTTGTATGCGCATGTAGAAAAGCCAAAAGGAAACCCACAAGGGGACCCGCAGCTAAAAAGGAAAGAATTGAGAAACGAGAATCTTCTAAGAACAGGGGAAAAATAAAATCACAAGAATTTTCTAGGGTAGGTAATACTAGTTCCAAAAAGGGGAAGCAAGAAGTACATGAGGAAATCCCTAGCCATGCTGAGACTGTAGTGTCCACCTTTGAAGAAACACCTAAATTTCAAACCCCTATTTTAGAAATTCCAAAAGAAACTGTTGTAGGCCATGAAGAAACCCGTACCCCAATACATTCTCCTGAGCGACCCCAAAGTCCTCTTGAAAACCCAATGCCGACTCCTGAAAGACCCCCTATTTTTGAAATTCATGACTTTGCTGAAGAGTCTAAAGCACAAACTGAAGAACAAGAAGCATCTAAGGAATTTGAAGTAGAGGAAGCCATGAGATCCCCTACACCTCCTCCAACTGTAGAGAAAAGAAAAGGAAAAGAATTATTGATTGAAGAAGAAGAATCCCATGAAAAATTGAATGAAGAGGAGTTAGAAACTGAAGAATTATTGAGAGCTATGAAAATGTCCCATTTAGAAGCTGAATTGGAACAAGAAAGGAAAAACATGCAATTCCTTGAGGAGAAATTGAGAAGAAAAGAAGAAGAATTGCAACAATCTTTTAGCAAAACTCAGGAAATGGAAAAGTAAGTTGAACAAAATGAAGCAAGGTTTAGAGAACAACTGAGTAAAACAGAGGATGCCCTGCAATAGGCTAGTGTACAAGCATTAGCAAATGCTGAGGAAATTTCAAGATTAAAAGAAGAGTTGCAACAAAAGGAAGAGCAATTAAAACAACAATCTATGAGGTTTTATGCACAAGAAGCCTCTACTTCCACAGCTCCTCCACGATACCTTGCTTTGCCTTCCATTATCTCTAATATTCCTTCCATTCCATCAGATATTCCTCCTTCATCCCAGTCTAGATATCTCTCATTGACAGCCTTGAAATTTAAGGAAGAAAATAAAGTGTTGAGAGAGCAAGTACATAAATTAGAAAAAGAAAAGAATGGGATTGAGAGGAGACTTGAACAAGTAGTAGAAATTAGTTATGCAATGATTTCCATGAGATGGCCAATTGGGATGTATGCTTTGTTTCTCAGAGAGAAGTTTCTAGAATGAAAACTAAATCAATTCATCTTAGGAAGAAGCTTGGATTACCATAAGGATCACAATTTTCTATAGGATTACTTTAATAGCCACCCTGACATTCAAAATTTAATGTATGAGTTTTACCAACATGGATTATTAATGGGAGACAATGACGACTCTATGTTGAATATTTATGTTGGTGATCTTCAAATTAGATCATTTGTTTCTTTAATACAAAATCAAATAGAATGGTCAAGTAGAATGGATAAATACAAGGAGGCTCAGAGAAGGTATGGGTTACCAATGAGACCCGAAATGCCTCACGCTGAAAAATATATCAAGGCTGTACGATTAGTGGTAAGGCTAAATCAAGTTAATCCCCTTTATGTCTCAAACTTGTTCAACAGTATTGTTGCATTCCAGACTATTGAGGGAACACTTCCCCCATTAGCACTGCAGTCCTGTGAGGAAAGGTATTAACTCATTCCAAAGACAATCAGAATAAGGGAACCAATAAGTCCAAATAATATCAGCTGGAGTTTGATCAAAGTCAGGCATGTCATCACCTTAATCCAGTCACAGAAAGAATTTTGGGTCGGCATGAGATTCAGAATGTCGATCATCATTATGCCAGCACCAAAGCTTATGGAAACAACAAATATACTAGTTGGAGTGAACTAAGGCCATGGTTTGAAAAGCTGAGGCAAAACCATGGCTTTGCACTCAATACCAGATTACCAGATCAGTACAGGGATGGTGTATTCGACTGTTGCATTTGGATGGAGGCACTGAACAGGGAAAAGGAGAACACCATAGTTCTTGATGAGGAACCATGAGGACATGGTCTAGAACAAGTGGGGAAGAAATGATGAGAGCATCATAATACTTTCATTTAAAGCATTTTATGTTTAAAAGACTTGTTATTTTTGTTAATTGACATGACTAATGGTAGATTATAGATTAACATATTTACTTATTTTTCTTTAAGTTTAGCTAAATTAGTGGATATATTTGAAGTAATGGTTTATGTTAATTGCATTACTTTATGATGATATTAGTTGAGATGATTATGTTGCGTTGATCTTTTACTACCATAATTATTATCCTTTTCTTAAGGGTTTTGAACAAGGTATTTTAAAGATTGATGATGTAGTTAAACTCTCTATTTAATCATGATGGATGAATATGCCATAGATGGACCTTGTTGGATGATAACTCACTCAAGTCCAAATCAACTTCTTCATAGTCAGTTATGGAACTTCTACTTCTAGCGCCAATCTAGCATAGTTCTCTTTAGTCCAGTTTCAGTTCTATTTTAGTTTGATTGTAATCTTTAGTTTGTTCGCCTTAAGTCTTGGTAGTTAATGTCATGTTAGAATCTAATAAGGATATTATTATAAATATCCATGTTTCGGTTTTAGTTAGGAGTTAGATAAATTTTTAATCATTTTTTTGTAATTCAACAAGCAATACTTTGTTCTGTGTTCTACTTTTGATCAATGAGAATGAAAGCAAGGAGTTAATTCAATCACTGTGTTAAGGGATCTTACTTGAGGAAGAGCAGGGCCCGCTCAACCTTTGGAATGATCTTGTTTTGGTATCTTGTTAAGTTATGCTATTTATGATTCATTCATATTAAATATGAAGTCGATGTTAATTTTGAATTGTTAAGTTAAATCATTTTTTGACCTAGTGAATGATAAATCTGGATAGTTACTTCTGCTTGAATTATCTTTCAAGTTTCAGTTTATTATGGTTGGATTAAGTTGTTAGAATTATTTTAAGTTATTAGAATCATTATAATGTTTATCAGATTAATCAGATTTAGATGTTTGAAGTAGTTAAATTTAGTGTTTATTTATTAAGTTTCATTAGAAGCGATGATAGGAACTTATGGAAAGATGAAGTTGGAGTTTGTTGAAAATTTGTTCATGGATATTAGCCTTTATGTTTTCTAGAATAATCATCATTTCTCTACAATTCATTTCTGCTCTGAAAATAGTGTTTAATTTCTAGTTAATTATGAATTTCTTTTAAAGCAAAATAGAATTAATTTGGATTATGTGTTTTAAATTAAGGATTAAAGTAATCATTAGTTGCCTCCATGAATCAGTCTAAATCAAGTTCAATAAAGTCATAAATAAGTCAACAGGAATTTAAATTAGAAAATAAGATAGAATTAAACCTTAGGAATCAGTCGCTACAGTTCAACTCCTGAGAGCTCCTGAAAGCTCCTGAAGTAGGCAAAACGATACCTGAAGTTGTTGTTTATAGTGTGAAACCCCCCCAAAGAATCTGTGACAACTATCCTTATCGCATATTGCTCTGAGACACACCCGGTTCGATATATAATTGATTAAATGATGCAAATTGTGACATCAACGACCTTTCCCATCACTTATCATCCTCTCTTATCCATCACTTTGCATCATCTCCCCCATCTCCTCTTGCATCATCTCATCCATTTCAAGAGAACACTTGTGTTCTCTTGAACCCGCATGTCCTCTCGAGGGGGCATCCTCCATCCCTAATCTTCATCTTAACTCCCATCATCCTTCCTCCTAGTCACTCTTTTGAATGACTAGGGCATCTTTTTCAATCTAACCATCTTCTTTTGGGTTCTATGTTTTAATATTATTTGAAATGATGCTACTTCGTAACACCATCTCAAAGAGGGAAAAAATGTAGACACCTAAATTTGGACACTTATATTTGTCCAAATTTGTCCATTTTCATCTAAATATTCTCTTATTTGCATTAATTAAGTAATATTGCTACTATTTAATTAATACCCTTAATTCTTCTAAATCTCTAAGGTATCTAGTTAAATAATTAAATACCTTACCCTTTATCCCCCTTTTCTTCAAAGAATTAAATAAATAATTCCTCTCATGTCACATCCTCCATCAATTTTTCTTAATCTTAATCCACCTCCTAATCCCATCATTAGAAATGTGTACATGTCTAATCCCATGATTAGGATGTGTCACATCCTCCAACTTTTGCAAGTTGGCTCCTAATCTTCATTGGCTACTAACTGTCTTCTCATCATTGATTAGCTAGTCTAATCAGCATCTTGGTCAACTCTCTCATCTCCCAAGGAATATTAAATTCCTTTTATTATCCCCATATCCTTCCTAATAGAATTTTAAATTCCATTTTATTCATCCAAGGTTTCTCCTCTTCCTTATGTGGGTCTCATGTGTCACATCAGTCACATGGGACAAGTACTTACCTTTTTAAGGACCTTGTCTTATCCACAAGGTACTTCTTAGCTTCCTTTATAAGCACCTTGTCTTATCCACAAGGTACTTCTCATCATGTGAATTTTAAATTCACTTTTATTCCCCCAACACTTCTCTCATTCTCATGGTCCTCTCACTTGTCACCATCACTCTCATCCCAAGGTACTTGCAAGTACCTCCACCTCATATATCATTTTGCACATAACCTGTCCTCTTGACATCTCATCCTCCACATGGCAAGATGTGAGGGCTTGTGAGTCCTCAACTCACCATATCCCTCCATCTTGGCCATGTTGGCTCAATCTTGACCATCCAAATCCCTAGAGGCCTTTCCCCTAAAATAGAGGATTTTTGGCTTCATTTCTCATACATTATTCACAAGCACATTTCTTCATTCAACAACTTCAACCCTCTTGCATTCATACTCTCATCCACCATTATTGCATCTTGAAGCTCATATTGCATCCCTTCCATACACTTATCAAAATACCCACCTTCATCATTTGAATCTCCTTTGAATCTTCATTTTTTTGCATCCACTTTTATCACTCTTGCCATCAAGGAGCGCACATTATCAACAATCCAAGGGCCAACCAAATATCAACTTAAACAAAGGTAAAATCTATTGTTTTTCATCTTTTATGTTGTTTGAGTTTAACTAGGCTAATCATTGAGGTGTTTTCGTGTTGTTTTCATCTTTTTGCATTCTTTTTTGCATCATTTAGGATAGGTAAAAAGCACTGATCACACACATAATCTCTTTGTAATCATTCAATGTTTAATTTCAAGAGTGTAACCAACTGTGATAGCTAATAGCAGATCCTTGTACAACATGAAAAATCAAATATTGCAAAGTAGATAAAGGAAGAAACACGACTGAATTGCATGAAACATAATAATCATATGGACCACAAAAGAATCATAACATAGTGTTTTTCATGAGTGGAAACCCTCATAGGGATAAAAAACCACTCGGTAAAATGTCTCACTGGCTTAATCAAAACCCACTGAATACAATGCCTCACTGGCAAGTTTAATGTTGCTACAACCTCACTGGATTTTCAAATTATCAATTGCCTCACTGAGATTGATCAAAAATCAAGATAAAGTGTAAAGGACAAAGGGTTACTCTGTTTCTCTAATGCTCATGACAGTTTTCTACCTTAACAAATTTTGTGTCATGTAGACTCCATTTCACTTGAATCCTAGAACACACAAAATACATTAATCTATTCATTGTCTTTTTACAACTAATTTTTAAGCACAAGATTCTAATTATGGAATATTCAAAGATGCATATTATCTTTTGAAAGAAACCTCTCTTTATAGAGCAAAGTAATCAAAACATCTGAAACAAAAGAATCTAGCAATCTAAATCTTCAACTCACAATCTAAGAACAGCCCAAGCTCAAGCATATGCTATACATATATAGCAATTAACAACCCAGGATTAACTTTAGAAATTCCATACCTCAATTTCTAACATAATGCAACTGAAAAACAACTTACAGATTGTAACTGTACAAACCATCGAATCTACAACTGTCCATAGTCACCGCCGACTGTCAAAGAACCTTTGTGAATTTACTGCTCACCAAGCCTCAACTCATGTCATTGTGCCAAACCCTAAGTTTTCTTCATATACACAAAGCTCTAACTTTACAATATGTGTGATAAGCCTTCGCTTTCAACATTATGCAAGTTTACCCTGCTAAGCTGGTAACCCTAGAAGGGGCCAATAGAAACAATATCATAAAGCTACCTTGAAACCTTTCCTCAAGCCCTTGACTTGCTAGGCAGGTTACAAACTTAATTTAAACCTCTTATCACTTAGCATATCAAAAAAACAAGCATCATTGTTTATGAATTTGATAATTGTTGCTACCTTAGTAGAATGACAAAGATAACCAAACGTCATCAAATACAACCATCATAACATCTTATGCCTTTCAAATATGCATCAAGGTGAAACCATATTGACATCAATGCCAACCTCATCTAATGTCAAAGGGCTCAACAAAATCCCCCTTTAGCATTGATGTCAAACATCATGTCATTGCCACCAAAAGATTATCATCTGTAAAAACATCAAAAATTGTCAAATGCCTGATTGAAATCATCATGAGAAATGAATTAGCAAGATCATCAACATCACCTCACTATCAAGAGTATCACTGTCAAGAATACAAAGCGCATTGTCTTCACACTATCAAGTGAAGGATGCACTGTTGTACATCACTGTAAATGCTCATAAACATGAATCATAGTGTAAATTAAAGCATGAATATTGGAAAATGACATGAATTTGAAGCATGACTACGACTGTACATGACTAAAAGGAAATGAAACATCTTGTCAATTGAAGCAAGTATACAAGCATCAACCACATGACTGTTCATCTCCCCCTTTTGACAAAAATTCCAAAGAACAACAAGGGGCACAATTTGTAGAAGATAAAGGAATTGTGAAAATACTATGTGACTAGTCATAGAAAACACCTAGATAACCTGTGGAAAGGAGCTATGTACCAAAACACCAATGAATAATCCTCATGAACTACTATCACAGTTAACACCAAAGCATTGTTAGATAAGAATATATAAGCTATAAGCAAATCATTTCCATAAGAACAACCAAAGCGCATAAAACTATCAAAACACACATGCCACCAAAAGTGAGCATAAAGCACCACTGAAACCACTTGGAGAACTGTGACATAACCAAATATGGATAAGCACATCTGAGCATATTCCAGAGAAAGATGTAGAAGTCTCATAAAGTAACAAGTATTAGTATGGAGCATCAAAACCTAACAAACATCCATTGTATCTTCATGGTGCACAAGATGATAGATAATCACAAACTGAAACATGGAAGACATGCAATAGACTGTCATTACTGTAAGAGTTATGCATCAAAAACACACAGTGAAGACAACCAAAGTGCATAAAACTATCAAAACACACATGCCACCAAAAGTGAGCATAAAGCATCACTGAAACCACTTGGAGAACTGTGACATAACCAAATATGGATAAGCACATCTGAGCATATTCCAGAGAAAGATGTAGAAGTCTCATAAAGTAACAAGTATTAGTATGGAGCATCAAAACCTAACAAACATCCATTGTATCTTCATGGTGCACAAGATGATAGATAATCACAAACTTAAACATGGAAGACATGCAATAGACTGTCATTACTGTAAGAGTTATGCATCAAAAACACACAGTGAAGACAACCAAAGCGCATAAAACTATCAAAACACACATGCCACCAAAAGTGAGCATAAAGCACCACTGAAACCACTTGGAGAACTGTGACATAACCAAATATGGATAGGCACATCTGAGCATATTCCAGAGAAAGATGTAGAAGTCTCATAAAGTAACAAGTATTAGTATGGAGCATCAAAACCTAACAAACATCCACTGTATCTTCATGGTGCACAAGATGATAGATAATCACAAACTTAAACATGGAAGACATGCAATAGACTGTCATTACTGTAAGAGTTATGCATCAAAAACACACAGTGAAGGCATCAAAAACTATCATATACAATCTCAAACCACTGACTTAAATTTTGTTCAACATGATGAATATCTGATCATAAAGAAAATATGAATGGAATGACAACAAAAAAATGACTCATTCATGAGTCAAGGATAAAGAATAAGCTTGAAGCTCCCCCTGAAGTTTTGTAAAATTGACTTGTGCTATTGAAGAGAGCTAAGGGAGAGAACACCAAGTCTATCCCTTAACCTTTCAAATACCTCTTTTGTTAATGGCTTTGTAAACATATCAACCATTTGATCACATGATGCCACATAATCCAAAACAACTTCATTTGTTAGAACCATTTCCCTCAAGAAATGATAGCGGGTGACTATATGTTTGGTTCTTGAATGCATCACTGGATTTTTTGAAATATTTATAGTGATAGTGTTATCACACAAAATATGAACAGGTTGAGATACTTCCACTTTGATATCTTTTAGTGTTTGAACCATCCACAAAACTTGAGAACAACATGTGGCAGCAACAATGTATTTTGTTTCAACATATGACAAAGACACAATCTTGTTTCTTGCTATGCCATGCTACCAACCTGTCACCTAAGAAAAATGCTCCTCTAGAAGTACTTTTTCTGTCATCAATGCAACCTGCCCAGTCAACATCAGTGTAGGAAAGCAAAGTAAAATATCATGCCTAGAATACCACAGACCATAATCAATAGTACCATTGATATATCTTAAAATTCTTTTGACAACATTAAGATGAGATTGCTTTGGAGAAGATTGAAATCTTGCCACCAAGCATACACCATGCATAATTTCAGGCCTTGAAGTAGTCAAGTACAAAAGACTACATATCATAGACCTATACATAGTGTGATCTACATCAGGTAAATCAACATCCTGGCCTAATTTCATCTACATAGACAACAATAAACAAAATATTGTCACCTTTTGTAATGAAATATAGATTGTTGTCAACACCTCCTTTTGTGAATCCTTGTCCCTGCAAATACTTATCCAGTCTAGAGTACCATGCTCTAGGCGCTTGTTTCAAGCCACATAATGCTTTTTTAAGTCTATAGGCATGATCTTCTTTACTTGCACATTGAAATCATTCAAGTTGTTCCATTTACACTTCTTCCTCAAGCTCACCATTTAAAAAGGCTTTTTTAACATCCATTTGAAACACTTTGAAATTTTTATAAACAAAAAAAGCTAGAAAGATTCTTATAGCTTCAAGTATAGCTAAATTGTTGATTGACAACTTGATCTACTTGACTACCACCCAACTTGTTATCACATATGTAGTGAGCTTGGTATATAGGTTCATGTCAAAACCTAAAAAGACACAATGGAGTGTAGATAAGAGGATCCTTAGGTATATTAGAGGACATTGAGCTATGGTATCCAATTTTATAATTTATAGGATAGTAGAAAGGTTAGATATATAGATTTAGATTAGGAAAGTTCTATAATGATTAAAATTCTACTTTTGGTTATATATTCAATTTTTGTTCTACAATATTTTGTGGGAAGTCCAAGAAATGACCTACCATGTCACTTTCTACAACAAAGGTAGAGTGTGAAGATGCCATTGTTAGTGTGAAAAAGGTTATTAATAAACTATTTAGCTTTTATCCTATCTAGGCGAGTCATATTCACATTACACTTAAGCTCACTTGGGAGACATCTCGCTTTTGTCTCACTTCATGTAGACTCACCAAGTGTACCAAAACTTTTCCATAGAGTTGTACACAAGTTTCATTCTTGGAGTAGTATTCAAAACTTCACTCCTACCTTCTCACCTCCTCATCCTTGCCTTTATAAGCAAGTATAATTTGTAAATTTTTGCATCCATGCTTATGATATTTTCTCATCTTGCATATTCTTGTTTGTGGATTTTTTTGAGTTTGCAGACCTAGATCTTGGCTACTCCAACAACCACATTCATAATTTTTTAGATAAAATGATTGTGAATATTGTTAAAGGATATGCAATAGATACAACATGGACCTACCATATCATGTTGTGATAATAGAGTACTATATAGATGATTAATAATTCATTGTTTCATAGTAGGAATAAGCATATTGAGATTTTAAATCACTATTATTAGAGAGTTGGTTCAATAAGTACTAGTTGAGATTATACAATATTTTATAGAAAATTAGATAGTAGATGTATTCACAAACCCAATAACTCATAATAGGTTTCAATTTATAGTTTGAACTTTGCTTTGAGTTCCCAATGATCATTATGTGGGAGAATGAAATAATAATTTACATTGTATTAGTTTGCATGTATTGTTAATTTTAGGTTCAATTTATTATAAAGCATAGTTAGTATGTAGTTTACATGTTCTTTTAATTTAGTTTACTCGTGTAATTTCTTGTTTAATAGACTATTTCCCCTTTCATGAAACACATAGAAATTGGGGCTTTGCATATTTTTATTATGTATGATCTACACATCAATATTCTTTGTTATTTGCATTGTTCTATTTCCTTCACAATATGTAAAGTCGCCACTACTAGAAAAACTCGTTATTTTGGGCTTATTTCTTTTGACAATGTATTGAAGAAATAATTTTAAAGACAAAAGTAATAAGATGCAAACATATTCCTACAAGTAATTTCTTCCATGTGGTTGTCACCATCATTGTGTTGCCTCATTTTTATTTTCTATTAGTTGTTTCCTCTGTTATAATTGCTTGGCAATTTTTTTCATTTTCCCTAGATGACACTTCTTTTTGATAAAGAGTTTCATCTCTTCATCTCCTTAGTTGATTTTATTGAGTTCCAAATCATATACTAAAGTAGTTTCAACTATTTTTTTTTCAACTTTTCTAGGAAAAAGAAGCTTGTTGAATTTGTACTATCGATGCAGTGCATATAGAATCTAAAGCAATGATAAAACAAAAAAGAAAGCCAACATTTAATACACAATATTTTGTCTAGGAAAACCTTTTCAAGTTAAAAAGGTATAACACAATAACCTTCTTCAGTATTGCATAAAATTCAACTATTCATAATACAACAATAAAACAAGAAGGAAGCTAGATAGTGTTGGTTGTGCAACAAGTAGTTTGTGGTAGTTTTATGTACAAGCATTTGGACTCTTTCAAAAATTCATCTCTACTTGATTTATAACTCTAATTAAAAGCATCTACAAATAATCAAATAAAAAACTCTTTTACTCAATTTTAATATATGTATAAATATTAACAAGCACATCAAAAATAATTTCACAATTCATATGAATACTTTAAAATCATATAAACAAAGTAACAAACCCAATAAAACGTGTAAAAATTAAGAAACCACATTAACTATAAAACATAAAAAATATGCAGTACATTTCTAACAGACTTCAAACTCCCAAATAATATCTCTTTATTTAAAGTATTTTGTTTCTGTTTCAGAGCTTCAATCAAACTTTTTGGCTATACAAACAAAAACTATATAAAAATAAAGAAAATAAAAAAGCATACAAAAATAGCTTTCCAGATTGAAGCCACTCATCTCTTTGCTTAGCTGCATCTTCTTTCAATCTCAAAGCTTCAGCTAATTGTTTGTTAATATTTTCCTTTTCTCTTAAAGCTTCATCTTTTTGCCTTCTGAATTCATCTCTTTCCTTTAATGTTTTATCTGTGACTGTCCTCAACTCATTATATGAAGACTCTAAATTTTCTTTTGCAGTTTCAGCAGCCTTTCTGTTTTTCCTTTCTCTTTCAAGCTCCAAAATAGTTGCTTTAAGACTCTCTTGATGACCTTGCCAAGAAATTTTGGGCTGAGCAGAATGTATTTGGTCATTAAAGCTGGAGATGCCAAAGGATACATTTCATGTATAAGTGATAAACACATTACTGCAAACTTAAAAAACCAAAAGAAGAAATATTTAGCTTGACACAGCAATAAATTTACCTTAAAATGAACATGTAAGTCCTACACTCTCCCAAGAAGAAAGTCTCACCAATTCTAAATCCAGATCCTCTTCTATTAGTGTAGCCAGGATAATCTGCTTTGTCAAATTTTACTGACTCTTTTAAAAGCAACCCACATTTTTCTGCTTGTTTTACTACTTTCCATTTGTCATAAGGATCTTGTTCTTGGTGGGTAACATGGATTTCTCCCATTTTGTTAAGCATGCTCATTCCATTCTTGAAGAACATCTTCAACAAATGACGGTG
The DNA here is from genome assembly GCA_007258455.2 of Sequoia sempervirens. Taxonomy (NCBI): domain Eukaryota; kingdom Viridiplantae; phylum Streptophyta; class Pinopsida; order Cupressales; family Cupressaceae; genus Sequoia; species Sequoia sempervirens. Next base: position 81,036,763 of record VDFB02000007.1, read on the forward strand.
CTTTCTGTCCAACACACAGAGTTCACCAACTATGAAACTTCTACATTGAAAGTGACTACATGTTGCAGGACACATTCAATGAAATCCCTTTTAAGTTATTTCATATTGATAAATCTTATTGCATGAGGAAAGGTTTCAAAATTAAAAAAGCTTACTTGATAACTATGTATTCCTTTTCGCTCCCAAAGAAACCTGCATGAGGGAAATTGAAGACAATTCTGTCAAACCTTCTTTCCCTTATAATCTCAAGCTTACTCATTGCTGTTGCATCAACACCATACAATATCATTGCTCCACGCATCTCCAAATCTTGAAGGTTTTTTTGACCTGACCAAGACGAACTTATGATCTTCTCTGTTATGTAAGTACACAAGCAAACCATGTTGTGAATAGAGGTGGCAACCATGGCAATACTTGGAGGAAAACAAGCAATAGAAAAAACTTGAAGGAAAGATTTTAGACCTCTGCTGTCAAGAGAGGTGGCAACCATGTTGTCTGCAGAACCGAATGCTTTGGCCAAAGCTGCAGAAAATGAAAAATCCCCTTCCCCTACTAATAAAATCTGATGCAAGTTTGAATAGTGCTTAATCCTTCTCTCCAAAAAAAGTTGTCCAAGTAAAGACAAATATTTGGAAGTCAAAATATCTTGATAATGGAACCTTGAATCCAGATTCAAAATATCTTGGTCATGTAACCTTGAATCCATTTATAAATATAGGGAAATCCAAGCTATTAGATCCCTGTCAAAATTAAAAATGAAATCAAGAAAAGAATTCTGAAATCGATAGATTAACCCGAGCTATTAGATCTCTATCAAAAGTAAATATGACATTAACAAAAGAATCATGACATTGATAAATTAGTCTTGAATGAGTTTAAGACTATGAAACTCACTTTCTTGATGTTAGATGTTTTGAAGAAACTTCAAATATGCAAATTTAAATCTTAGGGCTCATTCAAAATCATCTTTAAGAGCAATGCTTTTAGTCATAATTGCACAATTTTTTTGGATTGTTCTATTTACGGAGAATGATGAAGAAGGGAACTCTCACACTCAACAAATTTTATAAATCCAGATTACAAAGACTCCACAAACAACTAATCTCAAAATTGACAATTTCATGTGTCAATTTTGATTGACTACAATTGCTGGCAATTCACCTCCGGAAAATTCACCGTCAGCAATTCATCGCCATGAAATTCACCACCATGGAAAATTAATCGCAAACTTTTAATGTGATGAATTTTCGGTGAATTGCTGGTGGTGAATTTTCCTTGAGATGAATTTGTTGAATTGTTGGAGGTGAATTTTCAGACGGTGAATTGCTGGCGGTGAATTTTCCTAGAGCCACAATTGCCCACCAAGATATTCAGATTGAAAAACAATTCAAATAACTTTTATTTATTCAAGATTCCATCGAGCCACAATTGCCCACCAAGATATTCAGATTGAAAAACAACTGATTCAAGATTCCAAAATAGCATACATTACAGATGACTCCATCTCCTCTGTTGTTCCACTCTCTCATGGGATAATCTTCCTGTTCACTACCGCGCCTTGCCAAATACCTTCCTTTCTGGCGCGTGCCTTCTCTACCTGATCAATTCCAATATAATTCACAGGGCTCTTGACTCTTAAACTCCCATGACACTTCCAATTTCAAATGTAACCCTTCAGATTTCTCAAATACCAAATCTGTTCATTTTCTATGTTTGAAAATGAGAATATAATATATAATATTGATTTTTTTTTTAAGTATCTGATAATTTGAAAGAACTATGTCTACATATTGAAACTTCTGTTAAATTTAATGATCAGATTTGCAATGCACAGAAATTAATTTAAAATTCACACAAGACACAGCAGATACTCTGGGAAAACCCTCCTCTTGAGGGAGAAAAACCCAGCCAATAATATCTTTTATATTATTGATTCACAAATGAGAAACTCCTTTACAAATGGAGGCCAATAAGTAGCATCACAAACTGATGTAAGTACAGAACTGAGTGATATAAACTGTGAGGCTATCTCTGCCTTATACTCAGATCTCAATCTGCACTTTACTCAAACTCACACTGCCTTTGGATGAACTCACATGTACAGAAAAGATATCGAACTTGACTTGATGATCTTCAGACTTTTCATAACAGATTTACTAATCTGCTCTACTCCTTTCTTATTCGCACCTTAGACTAGTGGAAGAACAATGTGTATTGGATGATGAACAATGAACAAATGAATGAGTATATATACAAGAGACAAGAAGGAGGACATGACTTTTCACCACCAAGTCGGCCAGCAAGAAAGAACCTCTTCATAAAATAATGTGCCAAGAGAAAAGGTCGGCCACCAAAGAAATAATATCTTTTGCACCTTGTAAACAAATGAGAGTGAGGTCGGCCTCAACAACTCTTTAAATGATGACTCTTCAATCATAAGCTCGTGCCTCTAGATACTTATAAATTAAATGGCCTCATAGCTAATATTTAATTTATCAAATGATGTAAAGGAGAAGCTGGAAGAAATATGACTGAAGCTGCATTTAAACATCAACAACTTCAAACACATAATTAATGACAAAACGTCTTTCCATCTCTTCGTCAATGACTACTTGGATCCAAATGAAATTGCTCAAGAGAAAGGAAAAACGAGAGCAAAACGAAAAAATCAAATCGGAAATTTTTTTGTTGATGCTGATGGCATGTTGATCTGGGATGCTCTGCATCATAGAATCTTAAATATTCAACTATTGTTTTTAACATTCCATAACCTTTGACACTCCATAGAATTTTAGTAAAGAGTAATTTTTATTTTTAATTTGTTCAAAATAGTCAAATGATATACCTAAAGAACACAATTTCTAGTAATTTAGTATATGTTATATATGTTCTTATGTTAAATGATCAATATTACATTTTTTCTCAATTAAAAGATTTTTATCAAATTTCAAAATGTTAAATAATATTTCTCAAAAAAATTAAAGAAATTTTTTTTAAAAAAAATTGTCATATGATAAAAAATATATCATGTCATTATTTTTTTAAATATTAGAGACAACTTCTTATATTATCAAACAATGTTATTATTTGCTTCTAAATTTTCTTTCATCAATGATATATATATATATATATATATATAAAATATTGATATCTGATTTACTGATGTATTGATTCTTTTATCTTTATGGTATTGATTCTTTATGTATTCACTAAAGTGAATGCATGATTAAAGATTTCACCAAGCTTTCCATATGAAGAAAAAAGAAGAAGTTAGCTCTCTTCTATTAAAAAAGTGGGGACTGTTTAAAGTATTAAAGTTTTCTTAATCTTTAATATTTTTTCTGTAGTATTTTTTGAGATTTGTTTTTAAATTATAGTATCTTGGTTGTATTTTGCTTTTGATTAGTATTTTTGTGTTTATGTGGTAATAAATATTTTTATATTGTTGAAATAAAAATTTAGTGTAGTCTTTTTTGATGAAGTTGTAATTTTTTTTTGTTTGGTTAATTTCTAAATCATTATTAAAGAAAAATAAGATAAAGATTTTTTTGAGTGTTTTGATTTCATTTTAAAGAATATTAGGAGTTTCTATTTGTGAGGATCTCTTCAAGGTTTTGTGTTGTGCTTTCACATTATTGTGTATAATTTTTTTTGGTAAATATAGGAGGGAACATAACATCTCCAATGTTAATTCATGTCTTCGAAGGATTGGTACATGAGGATGCAGACAATACTAAAATCTAAATATTTGTGAGATATTTTACAACTGGGTATGTAGAACCAACATATATAAATGTATTTAACATATTAAGTGATCAATGGAAAAGAGAGTATAAAGAAAATATAAATAAATATAATGAAGCTTTGTTTTATTTAAGGTACAATCGATCAAAAATATTTCCTAGGATAAATCCAATACTATTCATTCTAGGCAAGCATGGACAATACTCATTAATGCATATCAAGGTGCACAAGTTGTAAAGTTATATAAACAATGGTCTTTTTTTAAAAATGCAAGAATGATCAATAGTGAATTTGTGAATGGTTTTTTAGTCAAATGAAGGTTTTACATAAAGACATGGCTAATGAGAATCTCATAGAGAAAACCCTAAGGAGCTTGAATCCCAAGTTTAATATTTTACTTTCTATAATTAAAATTTAGAAAGGTCTTGCAACTATAAAAATATATGGATCAAGTGGAATTTTTTTAACTATTAAAGAAATCTTAGAACAAACATTTTCCTCTAAGATAAGCATAAGAGATAAAAGAAAATTAGCTATTAAAATGAATATAGATGTGATTAGAAATATTAGGGGAAGAGGTAATAGTTTTAGAAGAAGAAGTAGAAGTTTAATAGGAACTGAAGAGGAAGAAGCGAGAATAATGGGGAAGATAATGTTAAAATAAATGCCTAATATTTTTGTTGTAATAATTTTGAACATTGTGCATCAATATATTAGATTAAACAAGTTGAAATAGAAAATAAAAATTCTCACAATATAAATGGATTTTATTCATTTCTCATTTAAATATGAATGCAAGAGAATAATGTATTGTAAATGAATTTTGGATATTCTTCACATATGACATCTAATGAGATTTTCTTTAATTTGGATGAGAAGCATAATAGTAGAGTGGTATTGGAAGATAACCAATATCATGGTGCCAAAGGTAAGGGTAGTATTGTAATTGTTTGAGTGGCCAAGCTTTGCTTGCAAATTCAAAACAATCCACAAATGAACATATGTAAAAAGAGAAAATATCACAAGCATGTGATCTACATTGTAAAATATACAAATGAGCCTTTCTTATAAAGGAAAGCAAGAAAAAGTGAGAAGGTAGGAGTCAAACTTTGACTACCCCTCCAAGTATGAAACAAGTGTAGGACTCTATGAAAAAGTGTTGAGACACTTGGTGAGTCTACATGAGGTAAGAAAAAAATATAGATAACTTCTCAGTGAGCTTAAGTGTAGTGTGAATATGACTGTACTAAATAGGCTAAAAGATAACTAGTTTGATAATACATCTTTTCACACTAACACTCCCCCTTAAGTGATACTTAGGGAGTAAGCAAAACACTGAAAAGACGAGTTTTGACAGCAAGGTCTGATAAGGTACTCATGTATAATAGTGATCTCTCACAAATGGAGAAAAGGGAGAAAACCCAATGGGAACAAAACTTCTCTCCAAAAGAGAGAAAGAGAATGATAAAAACTCTTGAAAAGATGTCCCATGAAGATAGACATGATGATGAACTCCTAAAGCATGCCAAAGTTGTAAAATATGTCGAAGATGAACTAGTGTTTGTTGGAATCAACAAACCTCTAAGAAATGTAGATCAAGATAAGAGATACAAAAAATTTCATGAGTGAATATATAGAAAACTACTCAACCATGAATACATAGATGACACAACGGCAATCAAACTCTGTGAAGTTAAAGATGCAAATAATACTATGATTCTAGAATATGATCAACAAATACACGAGTGACATGTAGTACACTACTTACATGTGCATCACGATGCTCTATATAAGTACTACAATCTTATAAAATATGATCCACTGAAATAATTCCTCCATAGGAGAGATAAAGATAGAAATTTTATGAGACCCCCCAAAAAGTAGAAGGTTCCTCCACTACTACATTGGAACCAAGGAAGCATTAGCATAACATTGTGATAATTCCCCCCTTAATGTTGGTAAAGAAGAGGTATAGGTAGACCAATTAAAATTGGGCACAAAAGTATGCACAAGAATGTAGACCCAACATCAGATCCAAAAGGATGTATAAGAAATTGAAAAAGGTGTTAAAAGTATGAAGGTGTTGTCATTGATGTCAATAGGAAGTCTTCTGACTAGTATTGTCATTGATGTCAACTATGAGATAAAGATGTTGAGGATGTTGAGAAAAATGTGAAAAAGAGGAAAATAGGTTGTACATGTGTAGTTGAGACCTTGAGGAAGTGTTGTGAGTACATGGAGCCATCTTTTTGTTGTAGTGCATAAAGATGAGTTGGAATGATGAAATGAGTTGATATGTTGTCTCTGGTACTTGGTTTTCAAGTACTTTTGAGGAAATTTGATAAATAGAATAAATTGTGTTGTGTGAGTGTTCATAGTATGCCTTGGTATTGTGCTTCATTTTTCTTGTGTGTTGATGCTATGCTTGTGCAGATCTTACAGGTTATTCAAGGTTGTCATAGGTTGCTATATTCAGAATTTGGGTTTCATGATCGTTTTACAATAAAGATATTTTCACTAGTATGTGAACCAATTGACCAGTGATGTTTTCTGTGGCATGGGAGAAATGTATTTGCTCTGTGTTTCTTCATTGTTTGGATTCAGGTTGTGTGGATTTAGGAAGTTTCTTATAATGCTTGTATCTTTTTGTATTTAAGATTTTAGTTGATTTGATTTAGTACAAAGTGAGTTTCATTTATCAGTATGCAAGTGAGGGTTACCAATTGTTATGAGTTGAAGTATTTGAATGATGCAAGGTTGATGAAGTGTTTGATGAATATCAAGTAGTTCATGAATTACTATAGATTATGCCCAAGTGAGTTATGTGTTTCAAAACTTTCAAATTTCATATTGATTTGAGGAAGCGCGTACTTAATGATTATGGTGTTTAACATAGGTATTGGTTGACCTTGTGTTTAACACTACATGCGAGCTTATGAAATCATGTTGAAGTGTGTTTGGATCTATTTGTGTCCTAGTTAAGGATTTATGTAGGTCGCCTTTGTTCCTATCCATCACGGGAATGTTTAGTGGTCGACCTATTTTGAATTTGTATGTATAACCGCTAGTTGTCGACCTTCTCCGATGGTTTTCAAGGTTTTTGAGGTTGAGATTGATATAAACATGTATGGCGTTGTTGTGGAATGTGTGATAAAATAAGTAAGAAGCACGATAGATGCAAGATTGATTCGAGTGATGTGTGTGATGCGAATTTGAGCAAAGTAGTGTGAATTTCAATGTTAGGGTTCCTAAAGGCAACGAGCTGAAGGTATCTGAATCATTCATGCAAGATTGTGAAAGTGTGTGAGCAATTATGGTGGAATCCTTGTTGCTTTGAGAATTTTTCTTTGTGCAACATTATTATTCTATACTCTTGTATCTCTTTCTGTGGCAATGATTCCTGTTTGTGAGCCCTTTTGGATAGTGTGTACTATTTTGGTAGTGATCCCTTGTACCAATTTTGCAATTACTTATATTGTGAGCTAATCCCCATTGTGGTTTTTCCCTCATTGGGATTTCCATGTAATGCAGATCATAATGTAGTATACTCAGCTCAGAGACTTGGCAAGTGCAAGGCTTACATATCTGACTAGATTTTTAGCTAATGTTGAAAAGGTGTTGTAAAAGAATCTAGTGCCCAATTCTCTGGATGATGGTGAAGATCTCCATGTAAAGCTTGAGAGCTAGTGTGGTATACTTTCCTTTGCTAGGGAGTGGGAGGTAGCAAAGAAGGATTGGGAGGCACACCTTGTAAAATGAAGGTGTCTAATCATGGTAGTTTATCCTCTTCAAGTTAAGTTGTACATTTTTTGCTTTGTATAGATAGCTTTCTTGATTGAAATGTATTTATGTGTAAGTATTTGATGATGTTGCGGTATAAATGTTTATCATTTTGGTAAAGGATAACATTGTTAGGGGGAGTTACACTGATGTAAATATATCTGTAATGGGAAGTAGAGTAAAGAAATATCCTTTTGGCACCCTTTTCCCTTGATGTCAAAGGGGGAGTAGTTTTGGCTAAGTGTGTTGCCATCAATGAGAAAGGGGGAGATTTTTCGAAGTTTGTTTGTTATTGAGGATATTGTTGAGACTATGGAATATGGTGTTGTTATGGTGTTGTCATTGATCTCAACCCATTCATTGATGTTAACCCATTGTTCAGATGTATAAGTGTTGGTCCAGAGTAGACCAAGTGGTTTGGATAATTGCCTAAGTCTTGAGTGCAATTTTAATGTTACAATGAACCAGTTTTGTGGTCCATATTGCTCCATTATGTAGAATTTTATCATGTAGTTTTGAGGTGTTCATTGTGCATGTTGAACATGTTTAGATCCAAAGTTTCATGGTTGTATTTCTTCCACAACTAAAGATATTGTTGGTAGAGTATTGACTAAGTTGTGACATAGTTAGTAGTGTAGAGTGTATGTTGGGATGCTCCACATTCCATCATGGATGAATATTTTGATATGTAGATTTGTGGAAGTGTTTACAAATGTCATATGTGTGTATATTCCAAGTGGCAAGTTCTGGATGAATAGTTGGTTCATTCAATTATTACTTCCCCAATTTTGCTATTTGGTGCCGACCTAAGTATTTTGGGGTTGTGTGAAGTTGAGTTATATAAGGAGTGGATTGATGGGAGTGTTTTTTGGACATTCCAACCTATTTTAATGTGTTACATATTTTGGTTCTTTTCGCAAGGCGTATGTGTTGGTGTTTTGGGCCGACAGGTTATGAGGATGCTCGATACATCTTTTAGGTTGACATAATTAATGTTTTGGTTGGTTGCATATATATACAAGGTTTATTCCTTGTGTGGACATGGCGAATAAAGTAATAAAGAGTGTTTGTGAGATATGGTGCAAAGAAGTGCAAATTATAATTTTAGCGAAGTATGAAGTGTGTTAATTCAATTTTCTAAGCCTAGTTGGAACTGTCTTCAACATGTTGTAGATGCATTGTAATCAATTCAATCAAGTTGGTAGTGAGCCAAGTCCTCTTTTCTATTTTGGTAGTGAGCCATTTCTTCTATTCTCTGGATAGTGAGTTCTTCGGACAGTGAGTCCTCTGGATAGTGAGTCCACCTAGCAGTGAACCATTTTTTAATATCTTATAATTGCTTATAATATATTGTGAGCTAATCCTCACCATGGTTTTCCCTTTTTTGGTTTTCCATGTAAAATTTGGTGTTCTTGTGTTTATTGATGTGATTCATGCTTTTAATGTTTCCTTTCATTACTGCAAATTGAATGAGATGTTGTGAAATGCATTTTAAGTTAATGAATTTTAGGGAATACTAATTCACCCCCCTTCTCAGTATTTTGGGTGTTCAATAGAAGAATGTTGTAGGAGCAATATAGTGAGTTGTAAATATTACAAGAGTTATGCGAGATCTTGGATATGCAAGAGAGTGCAAGAGAGATCCAAGAGATTGTTCCCAAGTGAAAAGATTGTTTAAAAATAAGAGAGGAAATAGGAAGAAGCTGACAAGCCATTTAGGTTCATCTTGAGTTATTTCCACTAACCTGGGAAGGTGACAAGTGGAAAAATCTCAAAAACAACCAACAAACAAGAAATTGTTATGGGACACTAGCATATTGCACTAGTACCTAGACAATTTTGGCTCTAAAAAGGTATAGGAAACTAGGACATCACAAGGATAACAAAAAATTTACATAAAATTGACAAAAAGAGACTACAAGAAACAAAAATTGAACACCTTGAGAAGGAGAAAGGCTAATGCAAGGGAAAAGAGGATCCTAGAGAGATAATAAGAGAATGGACACCAAAGTGAGTATGAAAATAATGCAAAATTATAAGGTATACATTTTTTGTCACTACAATGATAGAAGCAGTTCATATAATCTAACAAAACTCTAGCGGACTAGTTATCCTTTCGTCTTTGAAGAAAGATAAGTGGATCTTATCTCTTCTAGTACCAATTGGCTACTAGGAAAAGTAATTAGCTTAATTACAAATCTTCCAACCTATTATAAAATGGAAAGTATGGGGCCATCTAAAAAACTTTCTTGGCCCTCATAGATATGAGATTTTTATTCTTGGAGGAGACAATTCCATCTCCACACTAGAGTATAAATCAAGTGGAATTACCTACCTATCAAAATCACAACTTGATTTTACAAAGTTTATTGCTAAAAATGGATTATTTTGTCTCAAGCAATAATAGGCTGTTTAATTGGTCTAACAAAAGATCAAATTTCTCTCACATCATTGAACACCATAATAGATTCCTCATGTCCCCTTCTTGGCTTCATTGAAACATTGGGTTCTCTTACAATAGTCTTCGCTTCTCAAGCTTTGACTATTTCCCTATTAACTTAATAATGTTGGAGGAAAACACTCTTGAAAAATGTTCCTTCAAATTTAGGTTATGTGGTTTTAGGACTAGAACTTTTTAGGCCTACTAGAAGACTAGTGGGTTACTACTCCCCACACCAAAGGCTCAAGAATATTTCAACTTTTCTACAATCTTAGATTAATCAAATCCAAAATTGGGGAATGGAAATGTAAAGTCACTTTTCTTCCAAAAGTGTTTTAAGTATTATCAATAGACTTAATAGATTAAATATTGGAGTAAGATAATTTACAAGACGTAAATTTATTAAAATATATGTGAATATCTAATGTAAAATAACCAACATAAAACATACATGTGATAATTTGGCAAGAATTCTAATTTAAATAATTAACATAGTAAATTGAATAACATAACCACATAATTAAATCATATTATCATCAAATTTTTATGTATAATATTTTCAATATCTTTTAACATCGAGGGTTTCCAATACTTATCTAAATCAAAGCACTTGAAATGGTAATTCTCACCCTAGGAATATTTTAGTGGTCTTGGCCCTCATAGCTATGACACATATAGGAAGAACTAGTTCTTATTTAGAACTAACACACATGCTTCCCAAACATCAGCCCTACCTAGGACAATTTTAAGTGTACATTGTACCCCAAGTTGGACAAACATTGTGTGCCCCTTCTCCCATGCCCATAGACCACTAAATCAATTTCTTCTTCCTAGAGTGATTTCCATGCCCTTTTCCATGTCTCACATGAATGATATATTTAAAATTTTAAGGAGTGGTTTCCAAACCATCACACCCTTTTATAAGAGTTTCCTTTTATTGATTATTTAATAAATAATTATTCCTCCTCTTTTAAAAGAATTTATATAATTATTCTTTATTAATTTTCATTCTAACCAAAGGATCATAATATCCTTTATTTGTTCTATCTTTGTTTTGATTCTAAAGGGTTATTTCACAACTTTCTCTTCTCTTGGGGAAGAAGTCATAATATTTTTCTCCATGTAAATTAGTTGTCCATAGTAGCATAAGATGCATTTGCATCACAACTCAAAAAACACATAATCAATAATTAAAGAAATTGATATTGAATATATTCATTCTTCGTAATGTTTATTTTTATTATTTTACTTCATCTACATCATTTTGTTATTTTAATTCATAGATCTCTCTTTTTTAATTTTATTTTAAATTATAAAGTAATATCAAGAGAATCAATTTTCCAATCAAAATTATGACAAGAACTATATATAGATGTATATTTCTTATAAAATATATCAAAAAATTATAATTGAAGAAATTAATGTTATTCTATATGTTTAATCTCATATATTTCAATTTTTTTGAATCTTCTCTTATGTAAGCCATTTTCTTTAATATAGAAATTTTAAGCATTTATGTGTAACTTTAACATTAAATTTATAAAAATATTATCATGTGTTGACATAGATTTACCTAGTAAATGATATGCATATCTCATACTATGTAGTCACTCATCATTGAACTACACAATCTATATACTAAAAATGTATTCTAAGATTATAATCATGTATTTTGGACTACATGAGAATCCTCTTTTCCTATATCAAATACAATTCAGTGGAACAAGAATACGATTACCCTTAAAAGAGATCATATCATTTCACATAGTCTCTAAAATAAAGGTTTGAGGCAAGTATGAATCCAACAAGGATTCAAATGTAAATTAGTTTTTTTTAATGAACATGGTGTTTATAATACCTAATATAGTCAAAATAGCTTTCAACATATATAACCTTGTCATAGAATCATGTGTAATTAATGACATGATATAATATCCTAAGGGTGTATTTTCTATATAATACTTTATAAGACACATGTACAAAGTTATTGGGTTGATAAAGTCCAATAATAAAGTATAATTGAACAAAACATAGTGATCTTGCTAGACATCTTAAATATAATAGAACAGTAGTAAATTATTGGTATACACATAACACTTCATAGGTAAAAATTATGTCTATCTTTCCTTTATTTAATATAATCCAAAGACGAAGATTTGTTTAATTAAAATGATGATTTGACTACAACAATGATGATCCCCTCACATTTAGAACCATGCTAGAAAAGAAGAAAGAAGTGAATATAAATAGCCTATTGTTGGGAATATTCTCACGAAATTAAATTGATACTATTAGATTATATATGACATGAATTGTTTGAGATACCTAACGTAGTTAAAGAGTCCATGATATAAATGGGCGAGGATAAGGATTTTAACTTTAGTTAGTCACAGTGGTGGAGCCTTCATTTTAATAGTGCCACTATAGACCCACAAAAAATACCCTATATCAAATTTATAATCTAATATGACATTTATTTGAAGGTTTTGTGGACCATTTTGATATCATACCAACCTTTGATAAAGAACATATTTATTATACATGTGAAAATCTAAGCACCCACCTAAAATAACAAATATGTTTACTACAATGATGCTAGACCATTCTTATTGGAGGAGAAGAAAAATAAATTGGAGAATCATTTTGAGATGGCTTGGTACAATAGTTTGCCTAATTTGAAGTGGAAAGACTTTTTTACTTGTCATTTTTGTGAGTCCCAAAAGACCATTTTGAAGAACATTCTATCAAAAAGGTAGATTTTATTTTGTTACCATGAGGATGAACTAAGATGGATGGGATCAACTTCAAGCTCCTACTATGTAAGGATAAGTTATCTTAGCCAGATAAAACCTACTCCCTCACACAATTGGCCCACAAATCTCTATTGGGACAAATATTTTTTACCTAAGGCTAGTTCTTTCTTTTGGCTTGTAGTTCAAAATAAAGTTCTCACAAGACATATTCTTAAGAAGTTTGACATTGCTACAAATTTAAAATGCCCATTGTGTATAACAAAAAATAGCTCTTTGCATCATCTATTCCTCCACTATAAGTTTGGCTCAAAATGCTAGAACTACTTGTGTGTTTGTCTAAATTTGAGGTGTGGTCTCCTAGGTACTTTGTCTTAACTGTTTGCTAGTTATTCAATTCTTTATCAAAGCTCAACCTTTGGTAGCTTATGGAAGGTCCCCTCTACCCCGCCCGTTACCACCCTCCCCCAAAGAAAGAAATTACAAAATTTTGAAGAAGGTATTCACAAGTTGGAATTGACAATCTTTGAGGTCATGATGTCCTCAACCATACACCACTCACAACAAAAATAGAGTTTTTTTCTTCTTGGGATACATCCATCCTCAAAGATTGGCCTCTCTTGAAATGTCCTCCCCAACATGGGGATATCAAACTGAGACGTTTGAAGCATTCCCACCTAAATGCTAGATGGTTGGCACCTACCCCCTCCCTCATTAAGCCCAACTTTGACAACACCTCTAAGGGAAATATGGATGCTTTAAGCATAGGATGCATCTTGCATTATTCAAATGGTAGATCCTTTACACTTCAACAAAGAAACTTCCTCTTGGCTTGAATAATGAGGCTGAGATCTAAGGCTAAGTCTCAATATTGCCATCAAACAAAATCAAATGAACATCATCATTGAAGAGAATTCAACCCTTGTTATTAAAAATCTCAACTATAATTCATATATTTGAAAACAAATTGAAAAAACATAAAAATATCGTATACCCACAAACTTAAATAATAAACAATCGCTATACAATCACTAATATAAATGTATTATAACTCTAATAAAGTGAAATTTTAAAGAACTAATACTGGTGCACCTAGTTTATATTGTCAGAAGGTAAAGTTCGAACAGTATGTGAAGCCCACTCTGGTTCTGTGTCTCAATTCTATTTCAGTATAGTCCTCCATTATTTTTAATATACTATATAAACTTGTTTTGATAGGGAAAAATTAAAGTTTAGAAATCAGCAGAAAGTACCTGTGCAGAACCAAATTTTTGCCCTAAAACTTGAACAGAAAAAATAGATTTGCCTTCAGCCCTCCTTAGTTCTCCACCTTAAGAGAAATGCAGATCTGTTTAAATTGATGGAGATTTTATTGAAAATCTCCTCCTGCGACTGTGGATTGTATGCGAATGATAAGCAGCTTCTCTGCGGTTGCTTGGTTGGTACGCGGAATCTCTTTTTTAACTTTGCTTTCCCAACCTGCTGTGTTATTTGATGTGAAGTATTGTCCTGTTTTAAGTGCATGAAGACAATCAATTGAAGGCCCAGCGGGCTAATCGTGCGAAAGGAGGCACATGTTGATAGCTTCTTTTCAGGGGAATAATGTGGGTGGCCTCTTTTTCAAATGGAGGATTTTATATTATTTAAGATTAGTTTGTTGTGGGAAGTATGAGTTTATGTTTTTTCATAATATAAGAATGGTAGAATCAAATAAATTAGCAATCGCATCTTGTTGTGCAATGGATACACTGAAGAAGTGTGGAAAGTCAATTAGGGAATTTTTTGGTCTATTTTTTACATACATTTGTGTAGTATATATGAGGCCAATTGGTAGGCCATTTAGAAACTGATACATTGTTTGTGCAACAAAGGTCTCAATAAAGAAGTGATAGCTTCAAATCAACTATGCATCCACTTACAGGGATCCAAAGACAACTAAAATAAAACCTCTAGATTAGGAAGATAATAAGGCTCCATTACCAATAGGCTCATGTTGAGAGAGAGAGAGAGAGAGAGAGAGAGAGAGAGAAATTTAGGAGAGCGAAGTAGAGAGATATAGAAAGAGGAAGTGATAGGGAGAGGAAGAGAGGGAGAGATGTGGATATAAAGGAGAGATATATAAATATAACTTGAGAAAGATAGAGAGGGTGCGAGAGAGACAAAGACAAAGAAAGAGAGATAAATATATAAAGGGAGAGATGGAATGAGAGAGGGAGAGCGAGAGGGAGAGATAGAGATAGAAAGAGGGGGAGATGGGGAGAGAAATATAAAGATATAGGAAGTGATACATAGAGAGAGGGATATATATAAAGAGAGAGAGTACGAGAGATGGAGGGAGAGAGAGAGAGAGATAATGAGATATAAATAGAGAGGGAGAGGGAGAGATGGGAAGATATAAATAGAGGGGGTAAGAGTGAGATAAAGGAGGTGACATAGACAATTAATAGAGAGGGAGAGAGATAGAGAGAGGGGGGAGAGATATAGAGATAGAGATAGGGAGGGAGAAACAATTAGTGTGTTTGTGAGTGAAATAGATATTGAGATAGAGATAGGAAAGGAGAAATAAGGAGTGTGTGTGTCTGAGTGAGAGAGATATTGAGATAGATATAAAGAGGGATATATATATATATATATATATATATATATATATATAAAGAGAGAGAGAGAGAGAGAGATGGATAGAAAGAGGGAGAGATAGAGAGATATATATAGTGGGAAAGATAGAGGGGAAAGAGAGAAAGAGATGTAAGGACAGGTAAGGAGATAGAGATAGGGAGAGAGATAGAAAGAAGATGGAGATGGAGATGGAGATGGAGATGGAGAAACAGAGATAGAAAGAGGGGGATACAAAGAGAGGGAGAGAATGAGAGAGGGAGAGATGGAGAGATATAAAGATAGAGATAGAAAGTTATATAGAGAGAGGTAGAGGGAGGGAGATGTATAGAGAGGTAGGGAGAGATAGAGAGATATGGGAAGAGAAAGAGAGATCTCTTTATATATTTTTCTCCCTCTCTATCTTTACATTTTTTATTCTCTCAATCTCTTTCTTCCTCTCTCTCTCCCCTATTTCTCTCTATATTTGTCTTCCCTTCTCTCTTCCTCTATCTTTCTCTCATTTCTTCTCTCTATCTATTTCCCTCTCCCTATCTTTCTTCGCTTACTATTTTTTGCTATCTCTATTTATATCCACTTCTCTCTCCTCCTTTCCCTCTTTATCTCTTGATCTCTCGACCTCTATATATATATCTTTGTCGCGTATTTCTCTTTATCTCTCTATCTCTCTTTATGTAACTATATCTATCGATGTCTCTCCCCTTCTCTCTTTTTCGCTCTCTCTTTCTTTATCTCTCTTTCTATCTCCATCTCTTTGTCTCTCCATATTTATTCCTTTATATCTATACCTATTATTTTATATCTCTATCTCTCTATTTATCTCTTTGTATCTCTCTGTCTCCCTCTCTATTTTTCTCTTTATTTTCTCTCTTTCTCTCTCTATCTATTTTCCTTCTAAGTGTGCAATGGGTACACTGAAGAGTTTTTAAAGGTGAATTATATCCTTCATGCTACCTTGAGCATAACTCCTTAGGGATGTGCTATCCTTGGATTGTTGGCATGAAGTGACTAATCAGAAGTTACCTTCTCTCTCTCACTCTATAAATTTTAATTTATATTCTAACTTTGAAATTCATTATGTTATATAAATTATAACAAAAATTCAAAATAGAATTATTTTACAATAATTAAAGTTTTAATAAGATAAATAATTATAAATTAAATTAATTTTAATAATTTTTAATTAGTATTTGTAATTTCATAAAAAGACAAATAATAAAAATAAATTTTGAACTTAAACCTAAATTAAAAACTAAAATAAAATAAACTAAATGGAAGTCAAAATATATCAAAATCCAAATATTAACAAACATAATAATTTTAAGACGAGGGGCTCGAGGATGGGAGATGGTGCTGCGGATGGGAGCCTGTGAGGCTCGTGGCCTATGAGGCCTATCACACATGTGTTCTTCCTGCTCATGGTGAATGCATGTGGGTGTTTGGGTATAGATCAGTGGTGGTGAGTGTTGCTCAATGGGGAGGGGTGTTGATGTTGAAGGGGGAAGATTTATCTTTTTCGTGGGTCCAAGTTTTACATTCTTGGCTCTTCTTTCTACTATTCGGCTACTTCAATATAGTCGGCGAGGGGCTTCTCTTTTCCATATCAATGGTGGGTGATTTGATTTATTGTGTGGGGTTTTTTTATCGGGTGTACGAGGGGTGTTATTTTTATTCTTGGTTCGCTTTCATCTTCAACTGCTCTGGGTTGTATTCGAAGCTTTATTCTCTAAGGGTTTTTCCCTGTCTCCTCTCTGGTGATGGATCGAGGGGAAGCTTCGAAGGCCAATACTGCTTTGGATTTTCAATTTTCCTTGGGAACAAAATATTTTACTCTTTCAATGAAGGTTTTCAATAATAACTTATTCTCTAATGAGTTAGGGAATGGAGGATTCGCTCTAGCTGGAGGTCCTCGTATCCCAAAAGTTAATGGGTGTCTAGAATGAAGCAAAGATAAGCCAGTTCTAACGATTCAACCAAAATTGATCATGGAGGATATTGAGTATTACTCAAAGCATGCTTTGCTCTGCAATTTTTTGGGAATGAGGGTTTCACTTCAATTTTTGGAGTCATGGGCTCAGTGTACTTGGTCCCCAGAGGGCAAGATGAAAATAATGTTACTAGTAAATAGTTACTTCATGGTGACATTTAATTGCATGGCAGATCACAATAGAATGTTTGAAGGTGGGCCTTATTTCCACAACTAGATTGGTTTATTTATTAAACCTTGACATGCAAGTTTTGATCCTTCGAGGGCGCTTCTGAATCGAGTTTTGGTGTGGGTTCGTCTACTTACATTTCCAATGGAATATTGGCATAATGACATCTTGCATCAGGTTGCTTCACTGTTGGGGAAACCAGTGGGTCCTTCTCTGCAAACTCAAGAGAGAAACGTAATGAATTTTTCTCACATTTGTGTTGAAATGGATTTAAATAACCCTCTTCCAGATTCTTTGGAAATTCATGCAGGTGCATGTTCTTGGGTGCAACAGCTGGATTATGAGACATTGCCCTTTCGTTGCCGCCTCTGTCATGAATATGGCCATCTATAGAGGAGATTCCTGAATTCTAAACCTTTTGGGTCTCAAACAACTTAGCCTCCTCACAATCCTCCTAAGGTGGACAAAGGCAAGGACCCTGTTCCTAGTGAGGTTGTTGGCGCAGAGGGTTTTTTACCTATTAAGGCTCGTAATAGAAACTGGGGTCAAAAGAGGAATCTTAAGGAGCATCAAGAAGGAGATACCTTTAATAGATTTGAGGTTCTAAATGACCTTAGTCAGTAGGAGGTGAATCTGAGAATGATGATTTTGGATCGGGGGCTTCAGAAGGGGTTCTGGAAGGAATTACTCCAGACTACAACCAATCTTCTCAAGAAATTGGGGCTTTGCAAATGGAAACAAATCATAGTTTGGTGGTTTATGGGAGGTTTGAGACTCTTGTGGATTCAAAGATGGGGGAGGGAGGGATCTCTACTTCATTAGTGAAAGTGGGGCATGATTCAGTTAAAGGCGGCAAGGCTTCTCCTTCATTGGGAATTCTTCAAAAATACCTAAAGAAAGGGGTTGTTGAGAAGTCTTCTAAAGTTGGGAGAAAGAAAGATTTGGAAAAGATAAAGTTGATGGAGGAGACTTTGGTGGAGTTGGGATCCGTTAAGACCCTAGATTCCCATTTTTCCAACCCTCCAAAATGATTGTCCTCTCTTGGAATGTAAGGGGCTTGAACAGTGGCCCTCGACAAAAAGTTGTCTGTGATTTGGTGAGACCTCATTCTCCTGATGTTCTTTTTTTATAGGAGACTAAGTTAACTATTGAAGGTATGATTGGTTTGTTTCCTAAGATGTGGGGGTTGTTGGATGTTGTGGATGTGTTGTTGATATGTGGTTGTCATTGATGTCAACACTATTATCATTTGGTGTATCAGAGGTTGTATATGTTGAGGATATTGAGAAAAATGTAAAAGAAAGTGTTCCAGGTTCCCAATGGAACTGTGTAGGTCATGAAGGCGTCTTGTTCTATACATTGAATTTCAGCTGTTGTGGACTAAAGGTTTTATTTTTTAGAGTATCTAGATCATCTACCGGAAGTTTTAGAGGTTTGTGTATTCATTTAATCATGTTGTGGTCTGATAGTATTTATGTGTTCTCTATCAGTGTTCC
The DNA here is from genome assembly GCA_007258455.2 of Sequoia sempervirens. Taxonomy (NCBI): domain Eukaryota; kingdom Viridiplantae; phylum Streptophyta; class Pinopsida; order Cupressales; family Cupressaceae; genus Sequoia; species Sequoia sempervirens. The sequence goes on from VDFB02000007.1 coordinate 81,055,742, forward strand.
TAAGTGAAGTTTGTGTGATTCTGGTAATCTCAGTTGTTGTGGATGTTTCTCTGTTGTTTCTTGATGTTTTTGGATGTCTCTAGATCATGCTCTATCTTTGTAGTATGTCCACATTGATCAGTGTGCTCATGATCAAATATTTTTCTTGCATACATTTGGGTTTTCATGTTCTTGGCCGATATGATGGGTGGTAACATGCTATGGATCCTTGAAAAGTTAAATTTGAATGTTTGGCGCACTCATGAATATTGTTTTGGGTTGCATCATTATTTTGGTCAATGATGTTTAGATCCACATTGAAAATTTAATTGTAAATTTGGGTCGACATTGCAAATATGTTTTATTTTCCTAGCCGACTAAGTTGTTGATGAAATCTCATGTAGTGGATATATAAGAGTGATTGTTTCATCAGTGCAAAGTGTGCTTCGTGTGTTGGGTGTGCTCCTATGTGTGTATATGTGAATATCATTTGATTACAGAGTAGAGTGTGAAGAAGATCGAGCAAAGTGTGAAGTAGTTTGAGTGAAAAGTGAAGGAGTTTTTTGTGCTTAATTGGAACTGTAATTAGACTTGTGCAGAAGCTATTTTATCAATTCGTACCCTCCATATTTTAATCCTATTATGTATTGTTGGGCAGTGAGCCCCTTCTGTAATTGAGCAGTGAGCTCTAGGCAGTGTGCCTGAATGCATGTGCATTCCCCTTTATTGTTTTCATTATACTTTTAACAGGGCATAATATTGTGGACTAACATCCACCGTGGTTTTTCCCCTAATAGGGTTTCCACATAAAAAAATTATTGGTGTTCTCTATCTCTCTGATGTGTTAATTACTTATGGTTAATTGCTTATTCATCAGATCTAAGATTAAGTTAAGTAAAGTTTGAAAATTTTATTATTTTGTGACAACTGATTCACTCCCCCTCTTAGTTGTTTGTCCTTGTTTTTCCAACAATTGGTATTAGAGCAGGTTCCTTTGAAGAAGTATAAAAGCTTGAGGTGATCCGAGATGGCAACATTCAAGAAGGACAATCTGAGATTCGATGGAACTAACTACTCACTGTGGAAATTCAGGATGCAATGTCACCTAAGGTGTATTGGTGAAGCCTACTGGAAGATTACAAAAGATCCATATGTTATTCCTCAGAATGGTCCCTCCACTGCTGATGAGATCAAAGATGCTAAAAACAATATCAGGGCTATTGAAGCTTTGGTGAGTGCCCTGACAGATTCAAAGATGGAAAATGTGGTAGGACTGTAGAAAACTCATGAGATTTGGATGAAGCTGGGAACTTTGTATGAAGGAGATGCACAGGTCAAGATGGCTAAGCTACAGAGTTTGAAAGGAAAGTATGAGAATTTGAAAATGGGTGAAAATGAAAATATCACTTCTTTTGTGCAAAGAGTAAATGAAATAGTGATGGGTATTACATGTGTCGGTGGTTGTCTAGATGAGGATGAAATTATAGCTAAGATACTCAAATCCTTGCCTCCCTCCTACAAAGTGAAGGGTCACACTATTGAAGAGCTCAGATCAATAACAAAGATTTCAAGACACGTCAGTTGGCAAGCTTGCTACTTTTGAATTAAGTGAATTTGGTGAATCTATTCTGAAGACTGAATTTGCATTCAAGGCTACTGTATCTAGAAGTAACAAGCAAAGATATGGTTTGGGAGAATGTTCCAGAAAGATATCCAAGTATGATGAAGAACTGAAATAGCTTGAAGATAAAGAAAGAGAGGTAGAAGAATTGGAAGCACTGATTGTAAAGAAAGAAGGCAGAGGAAAAGGTAAGTATGAAGGAGTGTTGCCTATTAAATGTTTTTCTTGCACTAAAATAGGTCATTTTGCATCAAGATGTCCTGAAAGAGTTCCTAGATCTAAGCCTAACAAGTTTAGATTCCAAAAGAGGTGTTACTTTGTTGAAGGAGTGACTAATGATGAGTCTGATAAAGATAATGGAAATGAAGATGAATGGTTTTTCATTACTACTGTTGAAAATAGTCCTGTGGCTACTGAATCTGCTAAAGATGAGAAAGCTCTTGCAGCCCAAGTTGAAGAAAAGGATGAGTGGGTTATTGACAGTGGATGCTCACATCATATGACTAGTGATAAAAACAAATTTGTAAGTCTAGAGAACTATGATGGTGGTGTTGTAAGATTTGGAGACAACAATGTTGGTGTGATTCGTGGCAGAGGTTCTATTTTCCTTGGTGGTAAGGATAACACTAATGATGTTCCTTATGTTGAAGGCCTGAAACACAATGTTTTGAGTGTTGGACTGATGGTGGACAAAGGCTATGATCTACAATTCAAAGATGGAAGATGCAAGATACGTGGAAGTTCTAGCAATATGATTGCTATAGGTAGAAAGATAAAAGGTAACATTTTTCACCTAAATATTGCTAGTGGGAGTTGTTTAATTTCTCAAGTAGATGAAATCTGGTTGTGGCATAGGAGGTTGTTTCATGTAAATTTTGATAACATTGTCAAGGTAAGTTTCACTCAAGTAGTAAGAGATCTACCTAAGTTAGTGAAGCCTGCTAACACAATTTGTAAGGAGTGTCAGATGGGTAAACATACTAGAGTCTCCTTCTAGAGAAAACAGTTTCAGTCAAATGATTTGTTGGAGCTACTACATATTGACCTTTGTGGTCCCTCCAGATTCATAAGTATTCATGGAGAAAGGTACTTTATGTTGATTATTGATGATTACTCTAGAATGACATGGGTTTCCTTCTGAAGAGAAAAATGTGAAGCACTGGAAAAGTTCAAAAGTTTCAAGGCTATGGTAGAGAATGAGAAAGGTCTAAAATTCAAGTGTATGAGATCTAACAAAGGTGGTGAGTTCACCTCCAGGGAGTTCAACTCTTTTTGTGAAGAACATGGAATCAGAATACAGTTATCTGCTCCCTGAACCCCTCAACAGAATGGAGTTGCAGAAAGAAAGAATAGAACAATTTTGGATGTTACTAGAACAATGATGATAGAAGGAAGTGTGCCCCAGATCTATTGGAGTGAAGTGTAAGCACTGTTGTGTATACTTTAAACCAGGTAAATGTTAATGGTAATTCTGGTAAGACCCCTTTTGAGCTATGGTTTGGTTATAAGCCTACTATTAAATATTTCAAGATCTTTGGAAGCAAATGTTATATCAAGAGAGATGATGATATAGGAAATTTTGATGCAAGAATCAATGAAGGAATCTTTTTAGGTTACTCTACTAAAATCAAGGCCTACCGATGCTATAACAGAAGACTGAGAAATATGGTTGAGAGTGCAAATGTCAGAGTTGATGAGGATTCTACTAAATCATCCAAATATTGTGGATATGATTCAGATGAAGACAATATAAATAGGAAAAAATTTCAGACACCAAATCAACTTCAAATTATTCCATATGTTCCAGTAAAGCAACCTTAATTCATTCTAATAAATCAAGTAAATCAGGAAGCACAGACAAGTACAAGTGCAAAAGAAAGAACAGAAGAACCAGAAGATCGTGAAAGTCCCAAAACTCCAAGGTACGTAAAGCTAAATCATTTTGAAAGTCAAATTATAGGAGATAAGAATACAGGAGTGTAAAATAGAAGAAAGATTGCAGAAGACTATTGTTTGATTTCCAAGATTGAACCTAAAAATGTCACTGAAGCCTTCCAATATGAACACTGGATGGAAGCTATGAAGGAAGAGCTAACACAAATTGAAAAGAATGACACATGCACACTGGTTCCCAAACCTAAAGACAAAAATGTGATTGGTACTAAATGGGTGTTTCAAAACAAGCTGAATGAACAAGGTGAAGTGGTTCAGAATAAAGCAAGACTAGTATGTAAAGGGTATTCTCAGATGGAAGGTGTTGATTTTGAAGAAAAATTTTCCCCTATTGCCAGAATCGAAGTTATTAGATTATTTCTTGCTTATGTTGCATACAAGAACTATAAAGTCTATCAAATGGATGTGAAGTCGACATTTCTGAATGGAGAACTAGAAGAAGTATACATTGAACAACCAAATGGATTTCAGCTAAATAACAAGGAAGATATGGTTTTCCACTTGAAGAAAGCTCTATATGGACTTAAGCAAGCCCCCAGAGCCTGGTATGCTAGATTGGACAAATAATTATTGAAGCTTGGATTCACTAAAGGTATTGTTGATAGCAACTTATATTTCAAATTGGATTATGATAAAGAGTTAATTATAGAAGTCTTTTTTGATGACACCATTTTTGGAGGAGATGACAATCTATGTATGAAGTTTGCTAATGAAATGAAGGGTGAATTTGAGATGAGTATGATTGGAGAGATGAAATTCTTTCTGGGATTGCAAGTTACCTAGTTAGACAAGGGAATTTTCATATCTCAATCCAAATATGTGAGAGAGCTATTGAAGAAATTTGGGATGGATGAATCAAACCCTGTTGGTACTCCCATGGTGATCGGATGCAAGCTAACACAGAATGATGATTCTCCTAAGGAAAATCAAACTAGATATAGGTCAATGATCGATAGATTGCTCTATTTAACCTAGACTAGACCAGATATTATGAATGTTGTATGTATGGTTGCTAGATTTTAGGTTGATCCAAAAGAATCACATGTGACTTTTGTTGAGAGAATCTTCAAATAATTGAAAGGAACAGTTGACTTTGGAATTTGGTATCCAAAGGATGATGATCTCACTTTGAGTGCATATATTGATGCAGATTGGGATAGAGATGTAGATGACAGGAAAAGTACTAGTGGTGGTGCTTTCTTCCTAGGGAAGAAGCTGGTGTCCTGGTTGAGCAAAAAGCAAAATTCCATTTCTCTATCTACTACTGAAGCAGAATATATTGCTACTGCAAATAATTGTACTCAAGTGATATGGATGAAACAAATGTTGAAAGATATCAAGGTAATATATGAAGAGCCTATTTCCATATACTGTGATAATTCAAGTGCAATAAATATTTCAAAGAATTTGGTGCTACACTCTAAGACTAAACATATATCAATCAAGTTTCACTTCTTGAGGGAGAAAGTGAATGAGAAAGAAGTTAGATTGGAGTATGTGCCTACTAAAGAACAGATTGTAGACATCTTTACTAAACTGTTGTCAAAAGATACTTTTGAGTATCTCAGAGGAATGCTAGGGGTAATTACCCCTCCTGATAAGAACTAAAAGATGCATTTAATTGCATCAATCTATGAGCTACATTGCTATACTCTGATCCAAATTGATGTTTTTGTGGTTGCTACTTAGGGGGAGTAATCAGATGTGCAACTATGTGGTTTAGAGCATGTATATGGAAAGGTCATGGTTACCTTTTCCATTGATGTCAAAGGGGGAGAAGTGCAATGTGAAAAATATTTCAAGGAGAAGAGCCTTGTGGGAGAAAAGAAGTTAAGAAGCAAGTGTGTTGGGTTGATGGTATTTTTCACATCATGTGTTGCCATCAATGCTAAAGGGGGAGATTGTTGGATGATGTGGATGTGTTGCTGATATGTGGTTGGCATTGATGTCAACACTATTCGCATTTGGTGTATCAGATGCTGTATATGTTGAGGATATTGAGAAAATTGTAAAAGAAAGTATTTCAGGTTCCCAGTGGAACTATGCAGGTCATGAAGGCATCTTATTTTGTACGTTGAATTTCAGTTGTTGTGGACTAAAGGGTTTATTTTTTAGAGTATCTAGATCATCTATCAGAAGTTTCAGAGGTCCGCATATTGATTTGATCATGTTGTGGTCTTACAGTATTTATGTGGTCTCTATTAGTGTTCCTTTGTGAATTTTGTGTGATTCTAGTAATCTCAGTTGTTGTGGATGTTTCTTTGTTTTTTCTTGATTTTTTTGGATGTCTCTAGATCATGCTCTATCTTTTTAGTACATCCACATTGATCGGTGTGCTCGTAGTCAAATATTTTTCTTACGCACGTTCGGGTTTTCATGTTCTTGGCCGACATGATGGTGGTAACGTGTTGTGGATCCTTGAAAATTTAAATTTGAATGTTTGAAGCACTCATGAATATTTTTTTGGTTCGCATCATTGTTTTGGCCAATGGTGTTTAGATCCACATTGAAAATTTAATTGTAAATTTGAGCCAACATTGCAAATATGTTTTATTTTCCTGGCCAACTAAGTTGTTGATGAAATCTCATGTAGTGAATATATAAGAGCGATTGTTTCATCGGTGCAAAGTGTGTTTTGTGTGTTGGGTGTTCTCCTATGTGTGTATATACGAATATCATTCGATTGCAAAGTAGAGTGTGAAGAAGATCAAGCGAAGTGTGAAGTAGTTTGAGTGAAAAGTGAAGGAGTTTTATGTGCTTAATTGGAACTGTAATCAGGCTTGTGCAGAAGCTATTTTCTCAGTTTGTACCCTTTGGATTTTAATCCTATTTTGTATTGTTGGGCAGTGAGCCCCTTTTGTAATTGAGTAGTGAGCTCTAGGCAATGTGCCTGAATGCACGTGCATTCTCCTTTATTGTTTTCATTATACTTTTAACAGGGTATAATATTGTGGACTAACATCTACCATGGTTTTCCCCTAACAAGGTTTCCACGTAAAAAAATTCTTGGTGTTCTTTGTCTCTCTAATGTATTAATTGCTTATTCATCAAATTTGAGATCAAGTTAAGTTTGAAAAGTTTATTATTTTGTGACAATTGATTTTCCCCCCCTCTTAGTTTTCTATCCTTGTTTTTCCAATAGGGGCAAGGTGACTGCCAGTATATTGGGGCTCATGGGAATGTTGGGGATGTAGCTTGCCTGTGGAACCCATTAAAGATTTGTCCTCTTTGGTGGATTTCCTCCAAGTCTTCCATCTTTGTGGTTGCTTCAAGTCTAGAGTTAGGGGAAACTACTCTTCTTTCAAACATCTGTGTGCCTACAGATTTTCCTGGTAAGCAGATATTGTGGTCTCATATTAATTTCATTCAAAGCCTTGCTCCTTTTTTCCCTTGGATTATTGTGGGTGATTTCAATTCCATTATTGAGTTAGATGAGAAGAAGGGCGGTATTGTGAGATTGGAGCCCTTTTCTTTCCTTCTTCAGGATAACATATCTGCATTGGATTTGGTTGACATTAAGCCTCGTAATGGTTAGTTCACTTGGAACAATAGGAGGATGGGAGAGAACTGTATTGCTAAGAGACTTGACCATTTCTTGGTTTCCTACTTTTGGATTGGAGGTTTGTGGTCTACTTACTCTGAGATTTTGGACTGGAAGGGTTCAAATCATTGGCCAATTAAGTTATTTACTACTTGAACACGTGTTGCTTGATCCCCCTCTTTCAATTTCTAGCTTATGTGGTTAAGAGATTCTTCTTTGTAGGAACATGTGGTTGAATGGTGGAAAAGGGGAAGACCTGCTTATGGCACTGCTATGTATTATTTTTCCAAGTTGTTGAAATATGTAAAATATCAACTCAAAAGGTGGAATAGGCAGTTCTTTGGCAATATTTTCATGCTAAGGTTGTTGCTCAAGCTGAATTGGATGTCATCACTTGAGAGATAAGGTAGTTTTGTCTTTTTGAGGATTTACTCAAGGAGAACGCAAGGGCTTTGAAAGCTTTGGAAGAGTGTGAGTTGCGAGAGGAAATTTACTAGAAACAAAAGGCTCGAGTTGAGTGGTTACAAGAGGGATACAAAAACACCACTTTCTTCTTCAATTCAGTGAAGGCCAGGAGACATGGTAATTCTATGCCTATTCTTGTGAATAACAAGGGTGAGCATTTATCTTCTTTGTAGGATATGTCTAGAGAGGCTTCGTAGTTCTTTGCCTCTTTATTTAGAGAGGATTTTCAAGATGGTTTGGAGGAAGAAAATCAAGTTTTATCTTGTATCCCCTCTTTGGTTATTGGGGAGATGAATGATCATCTTTTGGGTAACATCTTGCTAGAGGAATTAGAGGCTACTATTTTCCAGATGAAGAAAGGGAAAGCCCTAGGCCCTAATGGCTTTCTAGTTGAATTTTATCAAGAATTTTGGGATATCATTAAGCTAGACCTTTTGGAGGTGGTTCGTGAGTCTCATAGGAATAAGCAGATGTTGAGGGATTTGAACTCTATATTCCTTGCTCTCATTCCCAAGTGTGAAGGGGCAGATCGTCTGAGTCAATTTTGACCCATCACCCTTTGTAATGTGGTGTATAAAATCATTTCCAAGTTGATTGCCGAAAGGATGAAGCGATGGATTAGAGGGTTTATCTCTGAGGAACATAGTGGTTTTGTAGAGGATTGAAAAATTATGGATGGGGTGGTCATTGCTACTTAAACTATTCATTCTATGGCATCCTCAAAAGAAAAGGCTATGTTCATCAAGCTAGATATGGCTAAGGCCTATAATAGAGTGAAGTGGTCCTTCTTGCAAAAAATTCTTATTGCTTTTGGTTTTGTTGAGGAGTGGGTCCAGTGGGTTGTGTTGTGTTACTTCCACTTCTTTCTCGATGTTGATAAATGGTGAGCCTTCTTCTCTTTTTAGTGCTTCTAGAGGTCTTCGTCAAGGGGATCCTCTCTCTCCTTATTTATTTATCCTTCTTGTTGAAGGATTGGGGAGATTGGTGAAACGTAAAGTGGAGTTGGGCTTTATCCAAGGATGGGGGTGGGGAAATTTTTTTCCTCCTCAATCTCACCTACAATTTGTGGATGATACTACCTTGATGGGTATGGCTAAGATCAGAGAAGCTATGAATTTTCGCAGAGCTTTGGATATCTATCTTGTTGCTTATGTTCAAAGGATTAATGAAGATAAATCTTCCATTTTCTTCTTCAATACTTTGAGGCCTATTCAACAAAGGATTGCTTGTGTATTGAGGTTTCAGATTGATTCTATCCCTTTAACTTATCTTGGTATTCCTATCTTTGTTGGTAGACTCCCGAGGGAATCATGCCAAAATATTCTGGACAAGTTTCATGTGAAGGTTAATCATTGGACTCATCAATGGTTGTCCTTTGTTGGTCGTGTTCAGTTGTTAAAGTCTATGGTGTAGGCTCTTCCTATTTATAGGTGTATGCTCCAAGTGGCTCTTGTTGGGTTTGTGAAGGATTTGGATTCTCTAGCTAGACAATTCTTATGGGCAGGTAGCTTGTCCTCTTCCAAGTGGAGTCTGGTAAAGTGGGATATTGTGTGTAGCCTAAGGAAGTTTGGGGGTCTTGGATTGTGGCAGTCAACTTGGTCTGGGCTAGCGTTGGATGCTAAGCTTTACTGGAGGTGGTGTGTCAAGCAAGATCATATTTGGGCTAGGATTTTAGCTTACAATTACCTCCTGGGGGTTTTGAAGGAGGAGCTTCCTAGGTATCCTCTGGTGGGAAAAGGTTTTGTGAATTGGGGAACACTTAAGAAAGAGGTTGTGTTGATCAAGGAGGGCTTGTTCTGGATATGTAATAGGGGGCTGAGGTTCTCTTTTGGTCTGATGATTGGGATGGATTTTCCCCCATTTTGTGTCAGTATCCTAATTTAATGAATCTTTGTCAACGCTTCTTAGAGGCTGGTTGGTCAAGGGTGAGTGATTTTAAGATTTTCTATCCTTGTGGGCAGATGGAGGTGGCTAGGTGGAGGGATCCTTGCGATTAGCATGTTATCGGCTTGAAGGAGGATTGTGTTGAGCTTCAAAATATTTTGGCTAGTAGACAATGTAGTTCTCTTAGGGAGGAGGATATTCTAGCTTGGAGCCTAAATCCTAAGGGTGCTTTCACTGTGGCTAGTGGATATCAAGAGTTGTTGTCTCGTAGGTTTGGGGGGGTGGAGGTCCCTTGGTGGAAACATGTGTGGAACAAGTTTTCATGGCCAAAGTGTAATTTTTTGTGTGGACTCTGTCTTGGAATAGATGTTTGACTTGGGATAATCTTCAGAATTGGGGATTCCAGGGTTCCTCTATTTGTGTTTTATGCAACTGTACTAAGGAGGATTCTTCCCATTTGTTTTTCTATTGCCCTTCTTCTATGTTGCTCTAGAATTTGTGGTGAGGTGTTTGGAAACATGCGTATGTTCATGCTTCTTCCCTTGTTGAGTTTTGGAGCAGTCTAGGAAGACCCCCTTCCCAGGCCTCTTTCCTCTAGATTGTGTGGTGCATTGGTCCTACATTCATCCTTTGGAAATTTTGGTTGAAAAGGAATTGTAGGATTTTTCGTGGGGATAAGCTAATGGTATAACAGGTTTGGAACATAATTGTTGGTATGATCTAAGAGACAGTGGAAGCCAAATGTGAGGTGGCTTTTTCATTGGAAAGAAGTGATGATGAGATTGTGAATAGATTGGGCTTGTAGGGGTTGTTTTTGGTCTTTGCTTGTGTCAAAAGAGGTAGGAGGGCTAAAAAGAAAGTTCAAAGGGTTGGAAGATGGTTGCCTCCTTTGATGGATTTCCTAAAGATTAATACTAATGGTTCCTCTAGGGGTAATCCTGGGCCTACTGGGATTGGTGGAGTTGGAAGAGACTATTTTGTTTCGGTTATTCTCGTTTTCTCCATTCATAAAGGGCGGCATTCTAACAACTTTATGGAGGGGTTGGTGATTCTTTGGGCTATTGAGCGTGCTTGTGCCTTGGGTTGGCATAGGATTATTTGTGAATCTAACTCATACATTATTGTTAACATGTTGCACAAGTAAAAGGTGGTTGAGGTTAATCGGTAGATTGTGTTGGCGGTTCAACAGATTTTGTAGCAGTGCTCTACGTTGGAAGTGGTGTCTTTTGCTCGTATTTCATGAGAATGGAATAGGGTTGCTAACTGTTTGGCTAAGTGGGCTTCATAGCATATAGATGATTGGAAGGTTTAGGGGTGGGGAAAGTTATCCCCTGATTATTGTCAAGATTTAGAAAGGGTCATTGTTGATGATATGGAGGGATAAGATGTTGGTGGCTGCATGGATGGTGTTTTTTGTTTTAGATGGGTGTTCTGGTGTTTCCCTTGGTGGGAGCCTACAACTACCCTCATCCTTATGTATTGTTAATTTCTTGATTTCAATAAAGTTTTTACCCCTTTTTAAAAAAAATATATAATAATTTTAAAAAATTAATAACAAATAATAAACTAATTAAGTTAATAAATGATTAAATAAAAAAAAGTAAAACTATTTTTTAAATTTATTAGAATTAAAATATTAATAAAATATGTACCTAAAAAATATAATTAATATATTACAAACAATATTAACATAAACTCAATATTAACAAATAAAAATATTATTAAATAAATTAAATTTTAAAAACTAAAACTATAAATAAAAATAAACTATATTAAAATTGTTAAAAGTAAACTTCTAACTTTTATATTAAAATTACAAGTAACACCAAACTTAAAAAAGTGAAAAATAAAATGAAATATATTTAAAAGATAAAAAATTAATTAGTAATTTACTGACTTATAATTATTAATATTATTATTTGAAAATAATTATATTTATTAAAAACCTATTATTATTTATCTAATAATCTAAGTTTAAAAGAAAAAAATAATTTGTATCCTATCTTATCTTAATTTAATGCTAAGACTAGATAAGAATGTAGTTGTTTTTTTTGTAATTATATATTATATTTTTTAATATTTTAGAAAATTTTATGGTTGAGATCACTTTAATGGTATTGCATCCTTCTCTACAATTTTCAACCATTGATTTTCAAAAGCAATTCTTTCACTTTTTATAGGGAATGCCTTCGACATAATATATTTTACTTGATTTTTTATGAAAATAATAAAATACATTGCATAATATTATTATAATCAGTATTGAAAACAATTAATGAATAAGTTAGTAATGGGAAGTTGAATCATGGTCGTTCATATTTGTTGCAGTAAAGCTTTTTTAAATTCTTACTAAGTTTTTATTATTTTTATCCCTGTTAGATGATCTTGCAAACATATGATGTTTATTGTATTTTTGCTTTTTTAATTTTTAACCTTAATTCAATCTTAACCATATATTAATAATAGAAGATGATGGTTGGAATGATTATTGGCTTGATTCTAAGGAGCTAGACCTTTGGATTAAGGCCTATTTGAGAGCTTTTGCATCCATAAATGTGGTTGGTGGTTGTGGTAGCTCCTTGGAAGCTTTAGATTTTTTGTTGTTGGTAGCTAGTCATCTTGTTGTTGTTGTGGATAAGGGCCTATTGCAAGGATTGAAATGAGGGTTTATCACCCCTTCTTGCTCTTCACTAAAAGTGTCCCTTGTTGTTGTAGATGGGTTATGTTTGGGTGATTATAGGGCAGTTTTGGCTTCTACCAATTGTACAACTTGGGTGTGTGTTATTTCAATCAAAGAGTTGGCTCATTGGATGACTTCCTCTATGAAATATCCCTCCTAGTACATGGGTGAGGATGGAAAGTTATCAACTACTTTGAAATCCTAGATGATGTCATTAAAGGTATACAAGGCCCCTTTAAGGCTCGTCCTTTGTTGTCAATTAGGGATGGTAAGATCCATTTTTTCTAGATATTGAATTTGCATGTTGAGAAGGCTTCTTCAAGGTTTGTGTCTTTTCTTGTTGAGAATTTTTATGGAGTTAAACTAAATATCAAATTTTTTAGAGAACGAGCCTTGAGAAAATAGAAGGTTTGTGGACAAGTTAGATATTTTTTCCATGGGAATGGTCTATTCCTAATTTCTCTTTAATCCATGAAGATTTGTGTTAGGATTCTTAGAAATGGCCCATGGTTTTTGAGTAAGTTTGGGATCTTCTTAGAAAAATGGGAATCAATTTTTTGTCTAGAAAAGGAATCATCCAACAAGCCTATTTGGGTGAGACTTCCTTCCTTGCCATTGGAATGTTGGATGGAGGATATTTTGGAGGGAATTATTATCTCAAGTGATTAGTTGATAGTGCAAGAGTTGAAGATTAGCTCTATAACCAAGACCACCTACAAAAAAATAATGAAAACCTTCTACAAGAGGGTATGCAAGAATATGAGCTTGCTTGATATTAAGACCTATCAAAAATATGATGAGGTGTGAAGTATATTACATATGAAAATACAATGACCTTGCTTATATAGGAAAGGTGAGGAATAAGATTAAACATGATTGTGACATGTGTCTTAATCTAGGTTAGGATGACATGAGATGACTAACAACCTAACAACCTAGGAATCAAGCATTAAAAGCTAGATAAGATATGTTCTAGGTAAGCCAACTAATACTTCTAGAAGGAACCTTATATACTAAGTAAACTTAACATGTGAATAAGTCCCCTAAGTCCCTAGCAAGATAAATTACTAGGTACAAGACATATATTCACACCAACACCCCCCTGAAGTGCAACTTAGGGAGACGATTATTATGTAAATGATGCATAAAAGATGCAAAGATGGGTCCCGACTACAAGGAAATTTTAGGTACCCATGTACAAATGCAAATGCAATCTCTCACAAATGGAGAAAAGGAGAAAACCTAGTGGGACAAAACTCCTCCCCAAAAGAGAGAAAAGAAACAATTAAGTGATGAAGGATGGGGGACTCCATGATACCCCCAAGTACACCATTCATCACACACACACACACACACACACACACACACACACATATACATATATTACAATCAATATCCCCCCATAAGAGGGAAAGAGAGAGTATGTAGCCCCCGACAATGTATAATCACCTGCAAAAATGGTAAGTAATTGAAGACAAAGCATGATCCAATGTCAAAAAATAATTTGTCTCCATTTGAGAAGAAACAAAACCAAGTACAAATGTAGGAATGCTTCCCATTCTGGACAGGAATTGAAAGAAAGAAGCATAAATATGTATGATGATGTCTTTGAAATCTGCTCATGTGTCTCCTTGTCCATTGAAGATGAACATGCCACAATCAAATCAAGTACATGCCCAATCAACAAAGAAGGTGATAATCAGGACTACGTAGAAATGGATGTTGAACAAGATCCAAAGACAAAGATGGTTTGACAACAGTTGTGCAATGATTGTCATCAAAGAGGAGAGATAACCCCTCAAATGTGTCCTCCAAATTTGAAATGTGAAACTCCATAAACAAGGATGTAATGTTTGATAGATAGGAATCCCAATCAAGAAGATAATGAGATACTTGTTTCAATGAATCATTGGAAGTTCTCAATGAATCACCAACATAAAATGAATGGTCCTACTAAATAGGGATGATAGCAACCTCAATCAATGACTTCAAGCACAATTAATCATTGAAGGTGAAGGTACAACAATTGTTTGATAGATAGGAATCCTAATCAATAAGATAATGAGATACTTGTTGCAATGAATCATTGGAAGTTCTTAATGAATCACCAACATAAAATGAATGGCTCTACTGAACAGGGATGATGGGAGCCTCAATCAATGACTTCAAGCACAATTAATCATTAAAGGTGAAGGTACAACAACTATCTCTGATGGAGAAGAAGGAGAATTTGAAGAAACCTCATCGTCCTCATCTGAAGATTCAAAGTACTCCAAACATTGAAACTCCCTAATAGTATCATGATCATAGGGTATCTTGTCTAAAAATGAAGAGGTACAAGACAATTTGATACATGATCATTTAGGAATGGTTCAGTATCATGATCTCCATATATCTCCCAACTTTTAATCCAAAGAGTATGAGGGCAGTCAAAATGATTAATATCTTTTAAAATGACATCATCAACATGCATTGCAATAACTTCTCATACATCATCTTTTACAATTCCAAGAAAATTTCTTACTACCTGTACCTAGAGGGGGAACAATACCATGCAAATGTGGCAACAAATGAAGTGATCAAAGATTTTTATGATGTCATCTCTCCATTGTTTAAAGTTTCCCCTTTTCAACATAATTAGAGAAGGATGAAATGAAAACCGCATGATGAACTATGATAGATCTCAAAAATTACAAAGACATTAACCTTCAACAACAATTATAAACCCCCAAACATGATGTATACTGCAAATGAAGCCTTACCAAACTAATAGAATCTCTCTAGGAGTTAGGATGTCTAAGTAATTAGTCACAATTCCAAATGTACAAAATACTAAGTAAATAAGACTTGGGGCTAAATTTGGAAAAGTGCATGTGCACAATAATAGAGCTCCTTAATACCTTTCTGATGCTGCAAAAATCATGAAAAACTGAGATCAAGGTAAAAAGTTATGAGCTTGAAGGTCCAATAGGGAGATTTGAATTTAGTAGGAAATAAATTGTACTTTAAAAAAAAAAAGCAAAATGATATATACCACTGTGAAGTACATGGAACCAACTTTTCGCCAATATCTTGTTTGAAAAATTTGGATACCCTGGTGAAAATTTATGCTCCAGAGAAAAAAAGGCTCATTTTAGGCACTTGGCAAACTAACGGGGGGTAAAAATATAGCACCTTGGGTGTTGGCCCTCAATCGCTCATGTGACCGAGGCTCTTTTGGGTGCAAAATAAAAAGTGCCACCACATTGGGCAGTGGCGGAGCTATGATGGGGCGGCGGCTAGGGTGGCGTCGATCACTTATAGAACCTCGAATTGCAAGGAAGACAAGGTAGGAGAACAATGAGAAGACTCGACAAGAATTTTAAATGACCAGCGATGTGATGTGACAATGACAAACAATCAAAGATTGACAATGAATTCAATACACCTGGTGTCAATCTAATACACACCTCCACATCGCAGGATCTGTTGAAAAGGGTACGACACCTATAATTTAATAAAAGCCTCCATCTGCAGAATTTTTAAAACCCTTACAATATTCATATTTTTCCCAAACAATATAATTTTTTCCTTATAAAATATTTTAACATGCAAAAATAAATACCATAGAATATATTTTTTTAAATATTTTTTTGTGAAAATAAAATATCATACCTTGTATTTTGGGGGTTGTACAGCCTACCTGGGTAATTTTTTTGGCTCAAAAATACCCAAGGTCAAATATGGGCATGTTTTATATAAAATGTAGTCTCTCAGGCCTTTTGAAGACAATGGTGAGGTCGATTTGGACTGAAAATGTGCCAAAAGCTTTGCTACCTCTAGAGCTTGAAATCTTCAAACCCTTATAACTTTGGTAAAAAAATGTTAGATTTAGGCAGAACAAAAGTTGATCTTGACTTTCTTAGCTTCCCTAGACTCAAGAATGAGCTCAAATTTCCTCCAACATGAGCCAAAAGTGACCTGCAATGAAGACCCACATAGAGAAACCCTCCAAATTTGGTATTTTTTTCAAGTTTTTATGATTCCTAGGTTCACCATATGGCTCAAGGGAAGAGCATACTCAACCTTAATAAAAATAACCTAGGTATCTCACTAGCAATAGATCAACCCTCATATCTAAGAAGGGTTTTTCAAGGCTTGGGTTCAATACCATGTAAGAGCTAAAGATTAGCTATATACCCAAGACCACCTACAAAAACAATGAAAACCTTCTACAAGAGGGTATGCAAGAATATGAGCTTGCTTGATAGTATGACCTATCAAAAGATGATGAGGTATGAAGTATATTGCATATGAGTACAATGACCTTGGTTAGATAGGCAAGGTGAGGAATATGGTTAAACATGATTGTGACATGTGTCTTAATTATATGCCATGAGATAACTGGCAACCTAACAACCTAGGGATCAAGCATTAAAATCTAGATAAGTTCTCGGTAAGCCAACTAAGACTTCTAGAAAGAATCTTATATCATAAGTAATTAACATGTGAATAAGTCCCCTAAGTCCCTAGCAAGATAAATTACTAGGTACAAGACATATATTCACACCAACAGATAGCCAAATTGATAATGTGACTAGATTTAGGAAATATCTAGTGTAAGAAAAAATTTGTGTGAATGTCCTCAAGGACTTAATTACACACTCATCCAAAATTGGAAATTGGGTGCACATGAATATCTATAAAAACTCTTTAGTTTGGTTTCAATATTGTCACAAGATTGGTCACTCTAATGTTATGTGTTTGACCAATAAGAGGAATATTTATGCTTAGAGGAAAAATAGGCTATAAATCTTATCCTTTCTTAGCCTTCAATGTGTTTGGTGAAGTGGTCATGGGGTGAATTTCTTTGTATATCATAGATGGGAAGAGCCTAGAGTTGATTAGTACAAAATGTGTTAATGAGGATCCAATGGATACCACTCAATATCCTATTTCATTATCTAAATGCAATGAAAATTTGAAGAAGCATTCAAAGGAGAGTTTGATGATAAGTCCCTCGAATTATTATGATTTAGGGGCACACAATCAAAAAAGGGAATATTGATAATTGTTGGGAAAATGTGTCTCTACCTTGCAATTACATAAGGTATTGTTGATATGTCAGTTGCAGGGGGGCTAAATTCTGTTTATATTTTATTATTGTAAATCTGGACCATTCATCATTATGTTTCAGATCTAATGGTCAATATTTTTTTTAGGTAAATGTGTCTCAACCTTGCAATTATATAAGGTTTATTGTCGATAGCATGTATATATACATGTTTCGTAGTTACATCGACAAGTGTATACGTTGGTAGCACAAAGAGAAATATGAGCATGTTAACTGTTAACACAAGGATTTGCACCTGAAGACAAGTTGAAAAACTCCTAAATCCCATGTAACATTGGACTACTCTCAGGTTGTTGGTATCCTATAGTGAGGGTAGACCTCCAGGTTATGGGTTGGCTCCCTTTGGATATTTCTTGTAAATACTGACTTTTAACAGAGGAAAAGGTAAGAAGGATAATGCAAAAACTATAAAAAAAAATGGATTACTAGGTGATTCACCAACTAATAAATGACTTGAATTTTCTTCTAAAATCTCACAAGATGGCTCAATAAATAAAGATATACAATCTCACAACTCTGATATTCATGCTTGCAAAAATAATTCTTATGAAAGGTTTTGACTTTTCTGATGTTCAAAAAAGGAAAAATATAATGTTTTCACAATTTTTCATCCAAGAGAATGAAAAAACTTACATAGACCTACACTATGACATGTTATTCTTTGCACTCAGTATTGAAGGAATCTGATAAAAATAAAGGATGACACAATATTCTATCATATAACTCACAATCAATACTAAAGAACAAAGAATAATGGAGAAGGAAATAAGATTTTTATTGAAAAATAGAATACAATTGCATTACAAATCTATAGAACTCACAAGAAAATGAGTTACAAAGAATGAATAATCTACCATAGCAACCACCAATCTAAGAACTAGCCCAAAGAAATGAGAGAAGAGAAAGACTTATAGAAAAGGCTCCAAAAATTCAAAATTTGAATCTTGGCTCCAAAACATGATGTGTTGTCCATCCTCTCCCTCAAATAAGGCATGTAACTGAAAGCAATTCCTCAAAACATGTAAGAGTTGTGAAACTCAAAACAACCTCATGGGTCGTATGCAATTGAAAACCCCTTCAAAATAGGGTTGTAATTGATTGAAACAAGGAGTTATGTGCCTTAAATTTCTCCTTGATTGAAGCTCCATCAATTGGAATCTTTAACTGAAGTAGAACTCTCAATTAAGTGCCTCAAAATCCTTGATTTTGCTCCACATGTTGGCTAAACTTTCTCAACCATCTCCATGATTTGTGCAAGGCTTTAAAGCTCCATTTAACTCCTTTTGACCACATTTGAAAAATACATCAAAGACATCTATTTTGCATTTAAAATATCATTTATTTTAAATGATTTATAATCATCACTTAAAATAAAGATTTACATTTTTTTTTAAATGAAAAAATAAAATGCATTTTTATAAATAACCTTTATTAAAATGATTTATATTATCATTTTTATAAGGTTTTACAAAATTTGTTTAAAATGCAAAAATAGAGGAACCCCATAAAAATCAAATGTAGAAGATTTGACTAAGTCTCAAGGAGATTTTAAAAAAAAAAATTAAAACTTAAGGCATGGAGATGCCACAGCCTTACTTGAGAGGATAAGTTTTTAATAAAACTAACGCAAAAATACCTCTCCTTCTATCGTGCCTTTCTTAGGGTTTTTTAGAAAACCTAAAATGAATGTAAAGATATTCATTCATTATTTCATTTTCTTTTTGCAAACTTTTGTTGTGAGGAGGCTGCCATGAACAAACCCTAGCCGCCATTGGAGATGGAGATTTTGCCTTTGTGTTGATTTCAGAAGTTTTCTTTGGAGATTTTCATGAGAAACACCGATGGTGAGTCTGATTTTTGCTTTAAATTTGGAAATTTCATTCTTTTGAAAGCTTTTTGCAAGCTTATAGGCGCGGCCTCATACATTTTCTCATGCATTTTATGTGAAATTTTGTTCTTTGTTTGTGTTTTTAGCTGTAAAATTTGATGTGGCCACCATGAGAAAACCTATCAGCTGCAAACAAACTTCTCATTTGTTTTTTTTTGGAAACCTCATGCTAATCAGTGTGGCCACGGCTTGCTTTTCCCTTGTGGGTTTGTTCTGTCTAAAAACAAGGCTTTTCCATTGCTTTGTACTCTTGATTTCTCATATAAGACAAACAAAATTTTTAGGCCACCATGAGAAAATGCTAACTCTCTGTATATTTTGAGCTTATCGAAAACTTCAATGGCCACGACCTCACTATGTCCTTCATTTTTGAAAATGGGTATTCGATTTTCAATTGTAATTTGCATTATATGTAAAAACCCTCATATCTTTTATGGCTCGACCTTCCTATCACTACATTTTGAACTCTCAAAAAAGATGAACAAAATTCTAAGGCCACCATGAGAAATCCTAACTTGGCCTTTGTTCTTCTTTAGGGTTTCTTTTATGCTCACATGCTATTCTTGTTTCATGTTGCTTCAAAAATCATGATTTTACCTTACATTTGTATCTGAAAATGAATAAGACAATGAATATCTAATACACTAAGTACATTTATATGGGCATTTCTTTGTAGCAAGACCATGAAATCTCTCCTATATGTAAGGAAAATCACTTGGTTTCTTCATTTTTGAAAAAGCACACTTTTGTAGCTTTCATTAGCTTTTGATATCATATCACAAAAATTATGTAAATGACATAATGTTGACCCCTTGAATCTGTAAACAATGCATTTATCTTTGCTCTTGATGACTGAGTATTGTAATCTCCATTTGAACTTGTTGATTGGCACACTAAAGTAAATGTTTTTTTCTTAATTGTTCCTTGCATCAATAAATCAGCAATGAAATAACATATGCACTTAGAACATACATAAAAGGTTGTGCATAGATTATCATGATATAATCATTTCTTTCATATGAGGTTGTTTTTTGGAAATCCGCAAAAATAATATTGATCTCATGATGTTTATATTGCTAATACCACTATTATGAGCTGGTCTCAACCCTCTTGGGAGCCACATTTTTCCCCACTCATGTTGTAATTTGATGAAATAGTAACAAGACTTGACTTGTAATGCACATGAAGAAAACAAGTTAGAAAAATAGTGAATCTAATGCTTTATTCCTT
This sequence comes from Sequoia sempervirens, assembly GCA_007258455.2. Lineage (NCBI taxonomy): Eukaryota > Viridiplantae > Streptophyta > Pinopsida > Cupressales > Cupressaceae > Sequoia > Sequoia sempervirens. Next base: position 81,076,096 of record VDFB02000007.1, read on the forward strand.
CTGATGATTTGATCTGGCAGTTTTCATTTATCTCTGAGATAATGAATTAGTTGATTCAATTTGATAACAACTATAAATTATATATTTGTTGATGAAGCATGTATTTGGATCTCATGCCCTGAGCTCTAACACAAATTTTACAATAAACTGTAGGTTCTAGAACTTAGGAGCAAGACACTGAAGATCAAGTTGGAGAGCAACGAGTCAACCCTACACCAGCCCTCAAGGCAATGACGGACATGACCTCCTTTTATATGTTTTTCTATTTTTAGTAGTTGATCTTCAAAGGTATAGTTTGTACTTATTGTTGAGTTCAGTCAACTTAGTCAAATCCATGACTTGTATGGGATTACATAAACATATCTTTTAATAAATCAACTACTTCAAAGTATGCAATGACTTGTATTTCCATTTCCTTGTTCTCAATTACATAATTTGAAATAAATGATATAATTTTGTTGAAAGCATATGCGTTTTGTAATCAACTGAAGTAATAATCTCATCATATTTTGCTCCAGAATTGCAACTCTTTTATGATAATCAACAATGATAAACATTGCAGAAAATAACATCTTTTCACTTCACTTCTTTGAATGTTTTTTTTCCAAATGAAACATGTTTGTTGCTTTGTTAGGACTGCTCAACAGTTCAATTTAAATATTTGAATGATATTGACAAATCAATCCTAAAAAAACTCTTTCATTCTGAAAACAAAGGTTCATTGGATGTCTCAACAACAAAATTTTTATACTTCACAAATAATTCCCCATTAAATCTTCACTAATTTAAATGGGAAGCAAAAAATTAGTAACATTTATGGCGACCTCTCAGGGGTGTTTTCCTGCTAAACAGATAAGGCTAGTTTCCTTGCTTATCCATTGGGTGTGGAGTCCATTTCTTCCCTTTTCTGACTCAAGAACCTGGTATAGAGCTCATTCATTCTATTGTAACAGTTGTAAGTTTGCTTCAACTAATTGTAGTTCAATTGAATAAATATGTGTTGTTCATGACATCAAATTCTCCATTCCATGTTATGAATGAGAGGTGTTTATTTGATTGAACTATAATGAGTAACAACAAATTTTCCTTATTTCCCCCCAACAAAATTTAAAGTAAACTATCCAACTATGAAAAACAACATTTAGGGAAATCAAAATGTATAACTGAAATAAAAGTTACTCTAACCAACAAAGACACTGGTCAAAGAAATTCATTCATTGGTTTTAAAAAATAACATCCTTTTCTTCCCAACTTGGGGTGCATTACATGTTGATGAACAACAAAGAAAAACTGAGAAACGAGGAGATATCTTACAAACAATTGCAGTATTGCTTTAATATTAAAGGCATAATGGATTACCTCCTCATTTTGCTCATATATACTACTGCTTGAAGGATCATAAACAAGCTGAGAATGATGTCCTTTTATCGAAGCTGCATACTTGGGCTAAAGTTTGTTTCATGTTGTCTTCTTGACATCCAAATGTACTAGATGCCTTATAGGACATCCCCTTGTGTGAATGAAACTTGAACTCTCTTTGTTCGTCTCAAGCTAATGGATTGCTTCCTCCAACTGATTCTGTTGATTGGAAAGAATTAGTTCATGTGGTTTAAGCAAAACCACCATTTCTTGCTCATCCTTCTCTTGCTAATCATGAATTTACACTTCAATAGGCCTTGCCTTAACATCCAATGTTGAACAAAAACCTTCCAAATCATCCCAAAAGACATCTTCCTTTAAATCTTCTCCACTTTTCAAAAAAATAGTATGAATTTTGATATAATTGAAACTCCTCTCCATATTTGATGAATCTCTTTGAATCATTTGCTCTAATTTGGGAACTTGCTCAATTTGAACAACAACTTCTTGCTCATAAGCATCATCATTATTTCCTTCATATTACTCATGAACTTAATTTGGCATTGATATGGGCATGCTTTCTTCATTTTGATCACAAGGGAGTTCATCAAATAGGAAATTGAAAACTTGATCATTAGTACCTTCAAGATTACCTTCCTTTGTATCTTCATTTTTCTATTCCAACTAATTTGTTGGCATTGAACATTGTACAACTTCCTGCTCTTCAAATAAAAGTGGAAGTTCATTGAACAAACTATGCAAAACCTCATATTGATCACCTATTTCTTGCTCTAGAACTTGTTGCTCCAGCTTGTTGTGCTCATTATAACAATTCTCCTGAGATATAATAGGTCCCACTATATCAACTTGTGGAACTTCTTGGGAGGTTGAAAGGAAAACAGGTTTTTCAAGAGGCTGCTCTTGAGGAATTGCAAGTTGAACCTGCTCATGTAAGGGCTCATTTTGTATGAAGCACATGGTATTGAATAGAGGAAATTCTTTACCAAAGAATAGGTTTGGAAAGGTATTAGGTGGATGAAATTCTTGTTGAAGTATAGATTCTTTCAATGAAGGAGGAGAAATTGATTGTGCTTCTAACTTTGTGAGCTTCTACTCATATCTTTCTTTCTCTGCAATTAACTCTTTTGCAAAAAGATTTGCAAACTGCCTTCCTTGTGCCTCTAATTCCTGCTTATGAAGTTGGGCTTGAATATCCAACTCTTCTTGTTCATGGAGATAGGCTTGATAAGCCCACTCATCTTGTTGTTGATCCAAGCTCTTATTGAACTCGTCCATCCACTCTGTATAGTCTTGTAATTGTTGCAATATTTGTTTCTCATTTCCAAGGACTTGCAATAGGCCTTTTATCTCATTAAGCTCTCCAACATGTTGATTTAGAGAAAAATGACCTTCTTGGGATTGGGTGGGTGGGTAAGCATGATGTGCATGTTGGTTACTTGATGTAGCAAGGCTATTTGGATTAAAACCAACATTGTGGTTGCTTAAACAGGGCTGATAAGGTGTGGGAGCAGCATTTTCATGATATGGGGGGTGAAAGCACGTATTTTCATGAAAACTTGACATTTTTATTCATTCAAAGAGCTAGAAATTAGAATTAATAGATTTTTTTTAGAACATACCAGCACTTAGACTGTTGAAACCAGTATATTTGAGCTCGAAGTTGCTAGGTGTATGTAGATCTTTCCTCCAAAGGCTAAGAATATTACTGCTCACACCAAAGAAACAACAAATGAAGCTCTTTTTTGAACTGATAATCAGCTCAAGGTCCCATCAAGCATGCCAAAATTGTTAACACATGGATTTGCACCTAAAGACAAGTTGAAAAACTCCTAAATCTCATGTAACATTGAACTACTCTCAGGTTGTGGGTATCCTATAGTGAGGGTAGACCTCCAGGTTATGGGTTGGCTCCCTTTGGATATTTCTTGTAAATACTGACTTTTAACAGAGAAAAAGGTAAGAAGGATAATGTAGAAACTAGAAAAAAATGGATTACTAGGTGACTCACCAACTGATAAATGACTTGAACCTGCTTCTAAAATTTCACAAGATGACTCAATAAATAAAGCTATACAATCTCACAACTCTGTTATTCATGCCTACAAAAATAATTCTTATGAAAGGATTTGACTTTCCTGATGTTCAAAAAAGGAAAATAGGAATGTTTTCATAAATTTTCATCCAAGAGAATGAAAACACTTACACAGACCTGCACTATGACATGATATTCTTTGCATTCAGTATTGAAGGAATCTGATGAAAATAAATGATGACACTATATTCTATCATATAACTCACAATCAATACTAAAAAAAAAAGAATAATGGAGAAGGAAATAATATTTTTATTGAAAAATAGGAGACAATTGCATTACAAATCTATAGAACTCACAAGAAAATGAGTTACAAAGAATGAATAATCTACCATAGCAACCACCAATCTGAGAACTAGCCCCAAGAAATGAGAGAAGAGAAAGACATATAGAAAGGGCTCCAAAAATTCAAAATTTGAATATTGGCTCCAAAACATGATGTGTTGTCCATCCTCTCCCTCAAATAAGGCATGTAACTGAAAGCAATTCCTCAAAACATGTAAAAAGAGTTGTGAAACTCAAAACAACCTCATGGGTCGTATGCAATTGAAAACCCCTTCAAAATAGGGTTGTAATTGATTGAAACAAGGAGTTATGTGCCTTAAATTTCTCCTTGATTGAAGCTCCGTCAATTGGACTCATTAACTGAAGTAAAACTCTAAATTAAGTGCCTCAAAATCCCTAATTCCGCTCCACATGTTGGCTAAACTTTATCATCCATCTCCATGATTTGTGCAAGGATTTAAAGCTCCATTTAACTCCTTTTGACCATCATTTGAAAAATACATCAAAGACATCTATTTTGCATTTAAAATATCATTTATTTTAAATGATTTATAATCATCACTTAAAATAAAGATTTACATTTTTTTTAAATGCAAAAATAAAATGCATTTTTATAAATAACCTTTATTAAAATGATTTATATTATCATTTTTATAAGGTTTTATAAAATTTGTTTAAAATGCAAAAATAGAGGAACCCCATAAAAATCAAATGTAGAAGCCTTGACTAAGTCTCAAGGAGATTTTTTAAAAAAAATTCTAAAAACTTAAGGCATGGAGATGCCACAGCCTTACATGAGAGTTTAAGTTTTTAATAAAACTAAGGCAAAAATACCTCTCCTTCTATCATGCCTTTCTTAGGGTTTTTTAGAAAACCTAAAATGAATGTAAAGATATTCATTCATTATTTCATTTTCTTTTTGCAAACTTCTATTGTGAGGAGGTCACCATGACCAAACCCTAGCCGCCATGGGACATGGAGATTTCTACCTTTGTGTTGATTTCAAAAGTTTTCTTTGGAGATTTTCATGAGAAACACCGATGGTGAGTCTGATTTTTGCTTTAAATCTGGAAATTTAATTCTTTTGAAATCATTTTGCAAGCTTACAAGCATGGCCTCATACATTTTCTCATGCATTTTATGTGAAATTTCGTTCTTTGTTTGTGTTTTTGGCTGTAAAATTTGATGTGGCCCCCATGAGAAAACCTATCAGCTGCAAACAAACTTCTCATTTGTGTTTTTTTGGAAACCTCATGCTAATCAGTGTGGCCATGGCTTTCTTTTCCCTTGTGGGTTTTTTCTATCTAAAAACAAGGCTTTTCCATTGCTCTGTACTCTTGATTTCTTAGATAAGACAAACAAAAAATTTAGGCCGCCATGAGAAAATGCTAACTCTGTATATTTTGAGCTTATGGAAAACTTCAATGGCCATGACCTCACTATGTCCTTCGTTTTTGAAAATGGGTATTCGATTTTCAATTGTAATTTGCATTATATGTAAAAACCCTCATATCTTTTATGGCTCGGCCTTCATATCACTTCATTTTGAACTCTCAAAAAAGATGAACAAAATTCTAAGGCCGCCATGAGAAATCCTAACTCATCCTTTGTTCTTCATTAGGGTTTCTTTTATACTCACATGCTATTCTTGTTTCATGTTGCTTCAAAAACCATGATTTTACCTTACATTTGTATCTGAAAATGAATAAGACAATGAATATCTAATACACTCAGTACATTTATGTGGGCATTTATTTGTAGCAAGACCATGAAATTTCTCCTATATGTAAGGAAAATCACTCGGTTTCTTCATTTTTGAAAAAGCACACTTTTGTAGCTTTCATTAGCTTTTGATATCATATCACAAAAATTATGTAAATGACAATGTTGACCCCTTGAATCTGCAAACAATGCATTTATCTTTGCTCTTGATGACTAAGTATTGTAATCTCCATTTGAACTTGTTGATTGGCACACTAAAGTAAATGACTTTTTCTTAATTCTTCCTTGCATCAAGAAATTAACAATGAAATAACATATGCACTTAGAACATACATAAAAGGTTGTGCATATATTATCACGATATAATCATTTCTTTCATATGAGGTTGTTTTTCTGGAACTCTGCAAAAATGATATTGATCTCATGATATTTATATTGCTAATACCATTGTTATGAGTTGGGCTCAACCCTTGTGGGAGCCATATTTTCCCCCACTCATGTTGTAATTTGATGAAATAGTAACAAGACTTGACTTGTATCTGCACATGAAGCAAACAAGTTAGAAAAATGGTGAATCTGATGCTTTATTCCTTCTGATGATTTGATATGGCAGTTTTCATTTATCTCTGAGCTAATGACTTAGTTGATTCAATTTGATAACAACTATAAATTATATATTTGTTGATGAAGCATGTATTTTGATATCATGCGTTGAGCTCTAACACAAATTTTATAATCAATTGCAGGTTCTGGAACTCAGGAGCAAAGGAGTTGAAGACACTGAAGATCAAGCTAGAGAGCAACGAGTCAACCCTACACCAGCCCTCAAGGCAATGATGGACATAATCTCCTTTTATATGTTTTTCTATTTTTAGTAGTTGATCTTCAAATGTATAGTTTGTACTTATTGTTGAGTTTAGTTAACTTAGTCAAACCCATAGCTTGTGTGGGATTACAGAAACATATCTTTTAATAAATCAACTACTTCAAAGTATGCAATGGCTTGTATTTCCATTTCCTTGTTCTCAATTACATAATTTGAAATAACTGATATAAATTTGTTGAAAGCATTTGTGTTTTGTAATCAAATGAAGTAATAATCTCAACATATTTTGCTCCAAAATTGCAACTCTTTTTCTAATAATCAGCAATGATAAACATTGTAGAAAATAACATCTTTTCACTTCACTTCTCTAAATGTTTGTTTTCCAAAATGAAACATGTTTGTTGCTTTGTTAGGATTGTTCAACAGTTCAATTTAAACTGCTTGAATGATTCTGACAAATCAATCCTAAAAAACTCTTTCATTCTGAAAACAAAGGTTCATTAGATGTCTCAACAACAACAAAATTATACTTCACCAAATAATTCCCCATTAAATCTTCACTAATTTAAACGGGAATAAAAAAATTAGTAACATTAACTTTTTCAAGAAACTCCTAAAATGGCTGACATACATTAAATACTGATATATTGTAAATCTGGACCTTTCGTAATTAGGTTTTAGATCTAATGGTAGATGTTTTGTTGGCATGTCTTACCCTAGAATGTAACCCTATTTTATGAGGGTGTTGTATTATGGTTGTTGTAAAGTGTGATGTTTTATGAGAGTCTGATAGCGATCATGTTGTCTCTTGATCTCTGGTGGTGATACTTTTGTGAGAAGCTTGCTCTGCAAGTATATTGTAATCTTTGTGATTTTCAAATAATATTGGGAGGCTTTTGGAGTGTGGGGTTTTTCTCTCGAAAAGGTTTTCCCCATGTAAATCACTGTGTCATGGTATGCATGATATTTATGTTTATTATTTTTAAGTTTTTGTAACTATTAAAGATCTAAAAAGTTTTGCATTATTCTCCTCTCAAGATTAGTGTAGGAAGTTGTTCTACTACCTTAGCTTCCTTACAAGTGGTACCAGAGCTTGATCACCTTTGGTTTCAGTTGTGGGTTGTTGGGTTTTTTGAACTAATTCATATTTGAGTGGAGCTTGTGTTGAAGACACTTTGTGATCTTGTTGCAGGATTTTTCAGATAGAAAGTTCATCAAGGAGAATAGAGATGGAGAAAATTTTTGGAAATAATTTTGAAATGTGGAAGCTAAAGATGGAGGATATGTTGATAGATTGAGATCTGTGGGATGTTGTTGATGAGAATGTTTCAAGGCCTATAGATCTTACTCAGGCTGCTCAATATGATGTTATGGACCGTAATGCCAAGGGTCTAATCAAATTATGCTTGGATGACTCTATTTTAATGAATTTCCATGAAGAGACCTGTGTACAGAAACTGTGGAAGAAGCTTGGTGAGATGTATCAGGCCAAATCTTTAGTGAACAATATTTTCTTGAGGAAGAAGTTGTATTCCTTGAGAATGGAAGAGGGTGGACAAATCACAGACAACATGGAAGCATTCAATATGTTGGTGGCTCAATTGGCATCAATTGGTGTTAAAATGGATGAGGAGGAGAAATGTTAGATCTTGCTTTGTTCTTTGCCTGATTTGTGGGATTCTCTTGTTATGGATATTGGTAGTACATATGTTATATTGAAGGCTGAAGATGTGGTGGGTTCTTCACTTTCTGAAGAAATGAGGAGGAAAGTATCCATCAATTCCAAGGAGGCCCTAAATTTTCATGGAAGACCTAAAGAAAAGAGCAAGAAGAATGAGAAGCGTGAAAAATTCAAGTCCAAGGGAAGATCTAAGTCTCCTAGATGGTCCAAAGTTATTTGTTGGAACTGTGGTAAGCTTGGACATGTTCTTAAGGAATTCAAAGAAGAAAAAAAGAAGAAAAATAAGAAATTTGATTCTGATTTTGAGTCTAAGAAGGAAGATGACAACGCATCCATTGTAGCTTTGGCAACTTGTGCAGGTAATGATGCATGGTTAATTGACTCAAGTGCATCTTTTCATATGACCTTTAATAGAGATTGGTTTTTTGAATATGAAGAATTTGATGGAGGTAAGGTGTACTTGGGTGATGATTCTCATTGAGACATTTTTAGTTGTGGTAAAGTTAAAATTAGGTTTCCCAGTGGTAGAATAAAAAAGTTTAATGGTGTGTTGCATATCCTCGGTTTAGCACAAAATTTGTTATCTGTGAGAAAACTAATAGATGCAGGTGTGTAGGTAGTATTTTCTAATGCAGGATGTAAGATGGTCAGAGGTGCTATGGTGATTTATAGAGGTGCTAATATGACAAATTGTATAAGTTGGATGCATGCACTATTGAGTGCAATGGTACTTCTGTGAAAGCAAGCCTGTGGAAGAAGTGAGGGTTTCACTTTCAGTAGATGGTCATGGCTTTTGGGTATCCAAGGGTGCTCTTTCTTTTGAATCAAAGTTACCTGTAGAGAAAACTATGTTTATGGCACCAAAAACTTGGCCACATTGGAGAAAAGTGTCTAAGGACCTTGAAAAATAAAAACCTTTTTGAAGGTCTATCTGATTGTAATATTGAATTTGATTTTTGTGAGCATTGTGTTTATGGAAAACAAAACTGCATTCAATTTTACTTGAGTTCTCATAAATCTTATGGTGTATTGGATCTTATTCATTCTAATGTGTTTGATCCTGTAGATGTTCCTTTGATTGGTAAATCCACATATTATATTTCATTTGTTGATGATTATAGTAGGAGATGGGTATATTTTCTAAAGAGTAAATCTAAATTTTTCAATCGATTTAAAGAATTTTAAGCAATGGTTGAGTTACAGATTAGAAAGAAAATAAAATATTTGAGGACTAATAATGTTGATGAATTTTTCTCTAATGATTTTGATAGATTATGTAAAGATTGTGGTATTCATAGAAAGAAGACAACTCTATATTCTCCACAGCAGAATGGAGTTGTAGAATGAATGAACATGCCACTGATGGAGAAGGCTAGGAGTATGTTGAATGGTGTTGGTCTAGAGCAAAGGTTTTGTGTTGAAGCTATTGCCACTACATGTTGCTTGATTAACAGGTCTCCTACATCAGCTCTTGTTGATAAGATGCCTATAGAGGCATGGTTAGGCCACAAGCCTTCATTAAGACATCTTAGAGTTTTTGGTTGTGAGGCATATGCACATGTGCCAAAGGAGAAGCAAATAAAGTTGGAGGACAAGGTTGTGAAATGTATCTTCATTATTATGGTGTGAAAGGATATAAGCTTTGGGATCCTATTGCACAAAAGGTAATACATAGTAGAAGTGTTATTTTTAGAGAAACTAAGCCTTCTTTTATTATATTGCAACCAGAACAAAGTAAACAAAAAGATGTGATTCAATTTCCTTCCGCACCTAAGAAAGTTGAATCAAGGCCCAACGATAGAAAAGAATTTGAGGAGAGCTCATCTAGCTCTAAATATTCAGAAGAGGAGGAAGAACCTCCAACTCAACTTGTTCATAGGTCTACAAGGCATAGAAACCACCTGAAAGGTATTCACCTAATGATTGGAGATGTAATTTTTCTTTGATTACTAACATGGATGAACCTAGATCTGTAGAAGGGGCACTAGGTATGAATGGTGCAGAATCCTGGAAGATTTTTATGGATGAAGAAATGGCATCTTTAAAAATAATGATACATGGGATCTTGTACCATTGCTCTAATGAAGAAAACTTGTTGGTTGTAAATGGGTGTTCAAGAAAAATATTGGTTCATATGGAGGTATTGAGAAGTACAAAGCAAGGTTGGTTGCAAAGGGTTACTCTCAAGTTGAGGGTGTTGATTATGGTGAGATATTTTCTCCTATTGCAAAAATGGCATCCATTAGATTTTTTCTTTCTATTGCTACTACTTATGATTTAGAGGTTGAGCAAATGGATGTGAAAACCTTTCCTTCATGGTGATTTGGAGGAGGATATTTATATGACACATCCAGAGCACTATGTGTGAAAGGTAAAAGTAAATTGGTTTGCAAATTGAAGAAATATTTGTATGGCCTAAAACAAAGTCCTAGGATGTGGTACCATAAATTTGATACATATGTGTTGAGTTTAGGATTTGAGTGTTCTAAATCAAAGCATTGTGTTTATTATAAAACTGATGGTGATCATTTCCTGTTTATTGTATATTTTGATGATATCTTATTTATTGGTAGAGGGAAAGGTATGATTTCAAAATTGAAATCTCAACTTGCTGCTAAATTTGAAATGAAAGATCTTGGTGCAACTAAACACATTCTTGGGATGGAAATTAAAAGAGATAGAGTGAATAGAAAGCTATGGCTTGGACAAAGTAAGTATGTCAACTCAATTTTATAGAGTTTTGATATGTAAGATTGTAGACCATTGTGTGTTCTTGTTTCAGTTGGAACAAAGTTATCTATTTTAGATTGTCCAACATCTCCATTAGAAATGGAAGACATGACCAAGTTCCTTACCAAAGTGCAGTTGGAAGTTTGATGTATGTTATGGTTTGTACTAGACCAGACATTGCCCAAGCAGTGGGAGTTCTTTCCAGATATATGTCTAATCTTGGTAGAGTTCATTGGGATGCAGTTAAAAGAGTCTTCAGATATTTGTGGGGTACCTCAGATTATTCCTTATGTTATCATAATAATATGACTAAAGAAGAATTTCCCTTGATATTCATAGTTATGTGGATTCATACTGGGCAGGTGATGTTGATAGCAAAAAATCCACCAGTGCTTATGTGTTTACTTTATTTTGTGGTGCAATTAGTTAGATGAGTAAGTGATAGGTTGTGGTTGCTTTGTCCACTATTGAAGTGAAGTATATGGAAGCTAATCATTTTTGTAAAGAATCCATTTGGCTTAAGAGACTATGCTCATATATTGGAATAAAACAAGGTGTGGCGATAATTTATTGCAATAGTCAAAGTGTGATATGTCTAGCTAAGAACCTGACATTTCATGCCAGGACCAAGCACATTGATGTACAATATCATTTTGTTAGAGATATGGTCGAAGATGGCATAGTGAACCTAGTTAAGGTAGAGACTTTGATGAATATTGATGATTCTTTAACTAAGCCTATGAGCACAAAGAAGTTCAGATGGTGTTCAGAGACTATAGGTCTTTTGGCCCCTAGCAATTAAAGAGATGGTGTTTACACTCTCATGTTGCTATTGCAAGGTGTTCGAAAAGTGGGAGATTGGTTGGGAAAATGTGTCTCAACCTTGCAATTATATAAGGTTTATTGTCGATAGTATGTATATATGTATTTCATAGTTACACCAATAGGTGTATACATTGGTAGCACAGAGTGAAATGTGAGTGTGTTAAATTTTTTAGGAAACTCCTAAAACGGATGAATACATTAAATAATGATATATTATAAATCTGGACCATTCCTTATTAGGTTTTAGATCTAATGGAAAAATTTTGTTAGCCTGTCTTGCCCTAGAATGTAACCCTATTTTATGAGGGCATTGTATTATAGTTGTTGTAGAGTGTGATGTTTTCTGAGATTCTAATAGTAGTCATGTTGTCTCTTGATCTCTAGTGGTGATACTCCTGTGGGAAGCTTGCTCTGCAATTATATTGTAATCTTTGTGATTTCTGAATAATATATTGGGCAGCTTTTGGAGTGTGGGGTTTTTCTCCCAAAAGGGTTTTCCCCACATAAATTATTGTGCCATAGTATGGATGATATTTATGTTTATTATTTTTAAGCTTTTGTAAGTGTTAAAGATCCAAAAAGTATTGCATTATTCTCCTCTCAAGATTAGTGTAGGAAGTTCTTCCACTACCTTAGCTTCCTTATAATTTTATTAGTTTGACTTTCCCTAGAAATCAACCTATTTTATGAGGGCGATGTATTAAGATTGTGTGTTGTGCTATATTCCGAGAGTTTGATAGCAGTCATGTTGCCTTTGGATCTCTGGTTGGCGATACTCCTATGAGAAGCTTGCTTTGCAAGTATATTGTAATCTTCATGATTTCTGAATTATATATTGGGCGACTTTTGTAGTGTGGGCGTTTTTCTCTTGAAAGGGTTTTCCCCATGTAAATCACTATGTTGTTGTATGCATGATATTTATATTTATTTTTGTTTAAGTTTATGTAACCATTAAATATTTGTAAAGTTTTGAATTATCCTCCTCTCAAGATTAGTTTAGGAAGTTGTTCTACTACCTTAGCTTCCTTACAAGTGGTATTAGAGCTTGATCACCTTTGGTTTCAGTTGTGGGTTGTTGGGATTTTTTAACTAATCTAGATTTGAGTGGGAGCTTGTGTAGAAGATACTTTGTGATCTTGTTGTAGGAATTTTTAGATGGAAAGTTCATCAGGGAGAACAGAGGTTGATAAATTTTCTAAAAATAATTTTGAAATATGGAAGTTGAAGGTGGAGGATCTATGGGATCTTGTTGATGAGAAGGTTTCAAGTCCTGAAAATCCTACTTTGGCTACTCACTATGATGTTATAGACCATAAATCCAAGGGTCTAATCATATTGTGCTTGGAATATTATGTTTTAATGAATGTCCATGAAGAGACCTCTACACATAAACACTAGAAGAAGCTTGGTGAGATGTATCAAGCCAAATCTTTAGTGAATAAGATTTTCTTGAGGAAGAAATTGTATTACTTGAGAATTGAAGAGGGTGGACAAATTATAAACCACTTGGAATTATTCAATATGTTGGTGGCTCAATTGGCATCAGTTGGTGTCGAAATAGATGAGGAGGAGAAATGTCAGTTCTTTCTTTGTTTTTTGCCTGATTCATGGAATTCTCTTGTTATGGCTATTAAGAGTACTTCTGTTATATTAAAGACTGAAGATGTGGTGGGTTCTTTTCTTTTTGAAGAGATGAGGGGGAAGGCATCCATCAGTGCCAAGGATTCCCTAAATGTGCATTGAAGACCTAAGGAAGAACACAAGAATAATGAGAAGTGTGATAAATCCAAGTCTAAGGGGAGATCCAAATCTTGTGGAAAGTCAAAAGTTGTTTGTTGGAATTGTAGTAAGACTAGACATATTTGTAAGGAATAAAATAAAAGAAGAAGGAAAAGAAGAGATTTGATTCTAATTCTAAGTCTGAGAAGGAAAATGGTGATGAATTCATTATAGCTTTGGCAACTTGTGCAGGTAATGATGTTTAATTGACTCAGGTGCATCTTTCCATACAACCTTTAATAGAGATTGGTTTTATGAATATGAAGAATTTGATGGAGGTAAGGTGTACTTGGGTGATGATTCTTATTTAAATATTATTGTCTGTGGTAAATTTAAAATCAGGTTTCTTGATGGTAGAATAAAAAGGATTAATGGTGTGTTGCACATCCTTGGATTAGCATGAAATTTGTTATCTGTGAGTAAACTAATAGATATAGGTGTGTATTCATTATTTTCGATGTAAGATGCAAGATGGTTAGAAGTGATATGGTGATTGCTAGAGGTGTCAAATATGACACATTGTATAAGCTTGACACATGCACTATTGAGTGCAATATTACTTTTGTGAAAATCAAGTCTGTGGAAGAGGTGAGGGATTCATCTTCACCAGATGGTCATGGATTTTTGGTACCCAAGGGTGTTTTTTCTTCAGAATCAAAGTTATATATAGAGAAAACTATGTTATGGCACTAGAGACTTGATCACATTAGAGAAAAGGTTCTAAGGACCTTGAAAAATAAAAACCTTGTTGAAGGGTTATTTGATTGCAATCTTGAATTTGATTTCTATAAGAATTGCATTTATGAAAAACAAAACCTTGTTTAGTTTTACTCAAGTTCTCATAAATCTTGAGGTGTATTGGATCTTATTCATTTTGATGTGTTTGGTCATGTAGATGCTCCTTCAATTGGAAAATCCACATATTATGCTTCATTTATTGATTATTACAATAGAAGGACATGAGTATACTTTCTAATTAGTAAATTTGAAGTTTTCAGTCGATTGAAAGAATTTAAAGCAATGGTTGAGTTACAGACTGGAAAAAAATAAAATGCTTGAGGACTGACAATGGCAGTGAATTTTTCTCTAATGATTTTGATAGATTTTGTAAATATTGTGGTATTCATAGACAAAAGACAAATTTGTATTTCCCACAACATAATGGATTTGCAAAAAGAATGAATAGGACACTAATGGAGAAGGGTAGGAGTATGTTGAGTGGTGTTGGTCTAGAACAAAATTTTTAGGCTGAAGTTGTTGCCACTACTTGTTACCTGGTTAATAGATCTTGTACACCTGCTCTTGTTGATAAGATGCCTTTAGAGGCATGGTTAGGTCACAAGCCTTCACTAAGACATCTTAGAGTTTTTGGTTGTGAGGCATATGCACATGTGCAAAAGGAGAAGCAAAAAAAGTTGGAGAAGGTTGTGAAATGTATCTTCATTGGATACAATTATGGTGTGAAAGGATACAAGATTTGGGATCTTGTTGCACATAAGGTAATACATATTAGGGGTGTTATTTTTAGAGAAACTAAGCCTTCTTCTATTAAATTGCAGCCAGAACAAAGTAAATAGGAAGATGTGATTCAATTTCCTTCTACACTTGAGAAAGTTGAATTAAGGCCCATGGATAGACAATAAGTTGAGGAGAGCTCATCTAGCTCTGAATCTTGAGAAGAGGAGGAACAACCTCCAAATTAGATTTTTCATAGGTCTACAAGGCATAGAAAACCACCTAAAAGGTATTCACCTGATGATTGGAGATGTATTTTTTCTTTAAATACTAACATGGATGAACCCAGATTGGTAGAAAAGGCATTAGGTATGAATGATGCAAAATCCTAGAAGATTGCTATGGATAAAAAATGGTATCTTTGAAAAATAATGATACATGGAATCTTGTACCATTTCCTGAAGGAAGAAATATTGTTGGTTGCAAATGGGTGTTCAAGAAAAATATTGGTTCAGATGGAAGTATTGATAAGTACAAAGCAAGGTTGGTTGCAAAAGGTTACTGTCAAGTTGAGGGTGTTGATTATGGTGAGATATTTTCTCCTATTGCAAAAATGATATCCATTAGATTTTTTCTTTTTATTGACACTGCTTATTATTTAGAGGTTGAGTAAATAGTTATGAAAAATTCTTTCCTTCATGGTGACTTGTAGGAGGATATTTATATGACACAACCATAGCACTACATGGTGAAAGATAAAAGTAAATTGGTTTAGAAATTGAAGAAATCTTTATATGGCCTAAAATAGAGTCCTAGGGTGTGGTATCAAAAATTTGATATATATGTGTTCAAGTTTGGGATTTGAGCATTCTAAATCAAATCATTCTATTTATTATAAAACCGATGGTGATCGTTTCTTGTTTATTGCATTATATGTTGATGACATCTTATTTATTGGTAAACATAAAGGTATGATTTAAGAACTAAAATCTCAACTTGCTGCTAAATTTTAAATGAAAGATCTTGGTGTAGCTAAACACATTCTTGGAATGAAAATTAGAAGAGATGGGGTGAATAGAAAGATATGGCTTGGGCAAAGTAAGTATGCCAATTCAATTTTGCAAAGGTTTGATATGCAAGATTGTAGACCACTGTGTGTTCCTATTTCAGCTGGAACAAAGTTATCTATTTTAGATTGTCCAACATCCCCATTAGAGATGGAAGACATGAGCAAAGTGTCTTAACATAGTGCAGTTGGAAGTTTGATGTATGCTATGGTTTGCACTAGACCATACATTGCCCAAGCAGTGGGAGTTCTTTCCAATATATGTCTAGAATCCTGGTAGAGTTTATTGGGATGTAGTTAAAAGAGTCTTCAAATATTTGTGTGGTACCTCAGATTATTCCTTGTGCTATTATAGTAATATGGCTGAAGACAATATTTTCCTTGATATTCATGGTTATGTGGATTCAAACTGGGCAGGTGATGTTGATAGCAAATGATCCACCAATGCTTATGTGTTTATTTGGTGGTACAATTAGTTGGATGGCAAACGACTGGTTGTGGTCACTTTTTCCACTACTGAAGCTGAGTATATGGAAGCTACTCATGCTTGTAAAGAAGCCATTTGGTTTAAGAGACTGTGTTCATATATTGGAATAAAATAGCATGTAGTGACAATTTATTGTGATAGTCAGAGTGTGATATGTCTAGCTAAGAACTTGACATTTCATGCCAAGACCAAGCACATTGATGTATAATATCATTTTGTTAGAGATATGGTTGAAGATGGCAGGGTGAAGTTGGTTAAGGTAGAGACTTTGATGAATGTTGTTGATTCTTTAACTAAGCCCGTGAGCACAGAGAAGTTTAGATGGTGTTTAGAGATTATGGGCCTTTCAACCCATAAAAATTAAGAGATGATGTTTATACACCCTCTCGTTGCTCTTGAAAGGTGTTCGAAAAGTGGGAGATTTATTGGGAAAATGTGTCTCAACCTTGAAATTACATAAGGTACTGTTGATACGTTAGTAATGGGGGGGCTAAATTTTATTTATATTTTATTATTGTAAATCTAGACCATCCATCGTTATGTCTTAGATCTAATGGTTTATATTTGATTAGCTTGACTTTGCCGAGAAGGAAACCCTATTGTATGAGGGCATTGTATTACAATTGTATGTTGTGATGTATTCTAAGAGTCTGATAGTAGTCGTTTTCCTCTGGATCTCTGGTTGGTGATACTCCTATGAGAAGCTTGCTTTGCAAGTATATTATAATCTTTGTGATTTTTTAATAATATATTGGGTGGCTTTTGGAGTGTGGGGTTTTTCTCCCAAAAGGGTTTTCCCCACGTAAATCCCTGTGTTGTGGTATGCATGATATTTATGTTTATTTTTGTTTATGTTTTTGTAACTGTTAAGGATCTATAAAGTTTTGCATTATCCTCCTCTCAAGATTAGTGTAGGAAGTTGTTTTGCTACCTTAGATTCCTTATAATAATGATGAATTTAATGCCAATGATTCAAAAATTGAATCTAGTGGTTATATTAAAACCTCTTGAGAGTGCTTTAGATTCAAGCCAACTTGTTTTACCTTTTCTCTTGATGTAACCTTGTTCTTCTTCCTTTTTGGCCCCTACTTGGTGGTCCTTTAGGTTTGGTCTACCACCTTTTGTCCTTCATCTTCTTGTTTCATGGTGTGTTCCATTATTGTGTTTTAGGCTTTAATGCTATCTCTATTCTTCTATTTATAAAAGAATGTTGGGACCCTTTCAAACCCTCCTTTACTCTTATCAAAACCTTTTACAATTTAGGCTAAAAATGTATACTTCACATTACTCCTTGATCTCTCCACTTTGTTCCATTCATGTCTCCATCTTTGAATTTGGTATTCATTAGAGCCTCATAATCCTATCTTGATCTTGGTGGTTTATGCTTCAAAAAATTTTCCTACTCAAATAAATTCATATCATAAGAAACACTAGAACAACTGTGAAAATTAGGAGAAGTTAGATCTTTGAAAGGGGGTAACTTGTCTAAAAGATCATGGGGAGGATCTTTCTCAATAAACTCACAAGGGGTCATAAAAAAGTGATGAGCCTTAACACCAAATCATCAATTAATTTTTCAACATTTAAATAGGCTTCCCTACTCTACAACAAGAATTTTGTGGCAATGGAAGTTGTGATGTTCAATAGAAAATATTTTATACACCTAAAGGCAATCTTATTATAGTCTTCTAGTTACCTCTATCTTCTATTTCCAACCTTTAAAGAAATCTCGATAGGGATCCCCTTGGAGTGATCCATATCAACATAGATGTGAGAATAAGTGGTATAGGAGTAGTGGGTTGTGTTAGATTAATAGGTTAATCGCCTAATTAATTAATTAGTCACGATTAATTAATTAGGTCCCATTTTACTTTATTTGCTTAAGCTAAACTTAGGAATTGTTTTTTCATTATTGGATTGGCTAATTATAGCACATGTTGTCTCATTGCATAGGATGGTAACACTTGTCACAAGCTAATTTAATCCTCTCCTAGGGTTTTAGATCTAGGATTTATATCTCCTTTTCATAAGGATTTATCAGTCATTGTAATTATTATTCAAGTTATTTTGAATCAATAGAATTCTCAAGTTGTTGAGCATAATCTTGCTTTTGATCTTCTCCTTTATGATAGGTAATTTCTTGCAAGTGATTTTTGGGAGTTGTGGGGTTGAATCAACAACTTCAATATGGTATCAAAGTTCTAGATCTACAGCCTCCTATTCAAAATTTGAGGGATCTAAGCTTGAGAAAAATTTTGGTGCACATGTTGGAGGAAAATAGACCTTGCCATTGTGTCTGAAGTGGCTGAAAAGCTAAAGATCAACTATTGTTTCATGAAAATATGAGAAGTTGCAGTCAGGGAAACAAATTTTGAAGGCACGATTTACAAGGTAGAAATTTGTACAACTGTATAGATATATACAACAATATGTTATTGTACTTGGTCGTACTGCCATCATTGTACCGTTATGTGTAGAAATTTGTACCTTGGCACAAGTAGTCATAATTTCTTTGCAGGAGAAATTTTGCAACAATGAATTTTATTTTTTTTAGTGGTTTTTTATTTTTTTGGGAGCTGTGTGGTTTGACAATGGATTATTATTTTAGAATATTCTATGAAATATTCCTTCCTCTCATCATTGGTTCTCTCTGCCCCAACATTGCTCTACTTCAGGTGCCACTCTACCCCTACTCTGCCACCACCACACCTCTCCAACCCTTTGACAATTTGTAGTTGCCACCCTTGGTCATATCAATGGCCAAGGGCCTAGACTTAGGTCCTTGAATCTTAGCAACAATTGTTTAGGTGATTAGGGGAAATAAGTTTTTAGCCCTCTGTTTGGTTTCAAGGCTAGGTTGGGCAAGTTTTAATAAATCAGGTATAACTTGGGCGTATGATCTCCATTTATCTCAAGCTTTATATTGTCAGAAAGCTGGTTCCAAGCTTGCTCCAGTGGTGTAGTCCCTTTTCGATATTTTTGTTAGGATATGGTGTTGTACACCATTGCATAAAATGATTTATTATAATATTGTAATTAAATAATTATTTAGTTGTGATGCACCTAAGTGGTGTAGTTAATCACACTAGGTAATTATTTGGGGGCCACTTGATGTTGTATTGTAATATTGTATTATTATTTAATGAGTGGGAGACATGTGATAATTATTTAATATTGTGGAAATGTTAAATAAAATGAAGTCTTAGTACCCAATATTAAATAAGGGGTTAGTGGGTTTGTATTCACATGGTTTTTGTGGTACATGGTTTTATCTTACCACTAGTTGTATTTATGTGAGCTTGTATCTATAAAAGCAAGCACATGTTTAGTGGTTAAGGTTGGTTGAGTGGTTTGGCTATCATTATTGAGTCTTTTTGAGGAGTGCATATGTGAAGCATGGCATGGGATGTGTGGATTCATGCTTGGACACATGAGGATGCATTGGAGGGCTTGATGCTTCAGATGTGTTCATTGTAACTCTTGTATGGATTTATTGTTGATTAATATGATGGAGTATGGATGCTTTTGAAGGTTGAGTTTTTCCCTCTTGAGGGTTTTCCCAGGGTATATATTGTGTCATCTTTGATGGGTATGTTGTCTATTATCTTGCATATGGATTCTAAGTACTTGTTTGCATAAATTTATCTTTTGGGTTATGTGGAAATTTTCATTAGATGGTTGCAAGTTTCCTTACAAGTGGTATCAAAGCTATGGTTGTGGTTGTATAACCCTAGGTTGAAAAAATATTGTATGAGTTTGAATCTATGCATTGCATGAGAGAATGAAAGGCATGGAAAGATATGAGGGTTTTTTAAGCTGTTTATTGCAGATCTAAGGGTTTTGGGTTTGCTATTATAATGGGTTGTTTGCAGAATTGGGGTGTGAAAAATATTGGGTTAAAAGGTTTTTTGGTTGTGCATTCAAATGAGGGTTTTGTGTGAGAAATTTTGTAAATGATCTCCTAAGACAAAATGGACCTCATGGTTGGATTTAGGTTGGCCAAGAGACAAAGATTGATATAAAATTTGACATATTTCTATTACTGTAAAAAAATGCAACAAAAAAAAATAGCCCGACCCTCTTTTCCGACCATACAAACGTAAATTTTGGTATGCAAAAATTAAAATATTAAAAAAAAATATAATTGTCATTGTCAAAAATATTATCCCCACAGAAAAATTATAAAATACCTGCAAAAAAAAAAAAAAATCAGGTTAGAAAATCTTTATTGAAATATATATATATATAAGTTTGGGGGGTCTGCAAACCACCCCCCCCCCCCTCGCGCCACTCTGCTAGTAGGTCGTATTGCCAATGGCAGAGCCTATCGACTACTACCAACAGTACAGCTGGCCAGCCGATAGGCTATGCCCGGCCTCCTGGTGGGTAGCCGCCTAATCAAAAAAAATATTAAATGAAATTTTAATGTTGAAAAAAATCCGTTGATAAAATTAAATATGTCAGATTCCAAATAACTCATAGCCAAATTTAACATGTGGTCGGGTTTGGTTGAGGCGGGAGGGGTTCTTAAAATGAAAAATTAAATTACATTTGATAATTTTTGAATTCACCACCCCGTGGCTGTGGCGCCATCGACAGACCACTGACCGGTCACCCGTCCACCACTAGAGCACCACCTTGTTTTGCCCCTATAGCTAGATTGGAGCAATTTTATTGCGAAGGGCATAACTTTTGCCCAGTATGTCCATTTTTCAACTTCTTGTAGTTGTTGGAAAGCTCTTTCTATGCTCTTTACTGTGGAGTTGGTTTGGTTCCTTGATTTTTCTATTTTAACATTTTTCTAGAGCATGAAACATAGATGTTATTGTTTCCACTATTTTGAGCATAACTTTTGCATACATAGTCAGATTTTTGATTTCAAAGAGGCGTTGGAGAGAATTTGCAGTGTACTACATAGTGGTTCAAATTGTTTATTAGTTTGTGAAGTAGAATGAGTTTGGTACTTTTTTGATCGCTTATAGGAGCTTGAGATTCGAGGTGTGATTGTGTGAGCATTTGGATGATTAAAGAGGTGAAACCTTGAGGGAGTGCATGTTTTTATATGATATTTATGATGGTACAACTAATTATTAGTTTGGTGCTTCTTGGTATAGGTTTACAGGTGTTTCTTTAGATTTGGACTTTGATGGTGACATGTACACATGTTGTCTTCAGTTTTGAGGACATGGTTGGACATGGTTTGAGACTTGGAGTCTTGTATGAGTGATAATTGAGTGCAGGTACAACAATGGCTATGATTATGGTGTCATGGGTATATAGGTACATTTGATGCATTGGCATGATGTGATCATGTATGTGGTTGTTTGGTGGTGATTAGGAGATTGCTCTTATCTTCTTGATGCTTATTTGGTTCCTTAACTATGATTACTCATTTGAGGACATGGTTGGAAAATTAGATCTGTAGTTGATTTGGTGTTTGAGTCTTGATGTCTATAGGATTATCTTCTTTGATTTCTCAGTTTGCAGGTTACTAATGTGATGATGAGTTTGCATGTTTCAGTGGTTGGATCTACGAGTTATGTAGGTGTGTGGGTTGGCCACTCATTCATTTGTAGTGAGATGACTCGGATGTGGACTATCTATATCCACCAAGTTTGATTCATTTTTGTTGTAAATTTTATTAGTTGGCCTTATCTATGGTCATTGTGCATTGGTATGTTGTTTTAGGATTGAGAGGATGGATGGTTAGAGTACTTGATTAGTAAGGTGATGGGACTTGTAGCATGTGGTTTGATCATGATGTCATGATAGCTTGTTACATTAATTGGTTATACACTTTCAGTGGGAGCTTTTGACAACGATGACTTGGCAATGTTGGATTGGATTGGATTGTTTTGTGATGTTTTGATGGCAGTTGTATGTATCTTCTTGGCTTGGAGATCTTGGTTTACTTGTATGTTTCTGGCATTGTATTTGAGCGTGTATAGCCTAGATGATCCTCATGGAGGAGATGGTTGTCATGATTCCATGTGTAGCTTGTATCACAGTTTAGTGGGAGTTGCTGGCAGTGACGTGGATGTATCATTGGTGATGGTTATCTTCATGTGATTGGATATATGGTTTCTTGGTTTAGAGTGTGATTGTTATAATGTTATGGTTTACTCTTGATACTAGTTTACAGTTTTGGCATGGTACATGTTCTCTTGATACCAAGATGTATGCATTGGTGCATGTGATATCCTAGGAGGAGATGGATAGATCATGTTGTCATGATAGGTTCTTGATTCTGTAGTTGGAGCTTTGAAATTGATCTTGGTAGTTCTCTTTGTATTGAGTACATTGATCATTTGCTTGATTACTTGCATTTGGAGTTTGGCATGTATTGATCAGTTACAGGCACTCATGGATACTTGGAGACATAGGTGAGTTCATGATGGACTGATAAAGGAGATTGTTCTTGGAGTTTGTCATGATGGCTTGGTTATCCTGGAGGAGCATTCTCATTCCCCACTCTTGGTCTGCTCAGCAGTTTATTATTTGAGAGGAATTTTCCCATTATATCTTTTAGATGTGTTATGTTTCGTGCTTTGATTTCTCATGGGAATGATTTGATTTATGGTGATTGATTTTGGAGACTCATTCTGTGATTGTTATAATGTTATGGTTTACTCTTGATACTATTTTACAGTTTTGGCATGGTACATATTCTCTTGATACCAAGATGTATGCATTGGTGCATGTGATATCCTAGGAGGAGATGGATAGATCATGTTGTCATGATAGGTTCTTGATTCTGTAGTTGGAGCTTTGAAATTGATCTTGGTAGTTCTCTTTGTATTGAGTACATTGATCATTTGCTTGATTACTTCCATTTGGAGTTTGGCATGTATTGATCAGTTACAGGCACTCATGGATACTTGGAGACATAGGTGAGTTCATGATGGACTGATAAAGGAGATTGCTCTTGGAGTTTTTCATGATGGCTTGGTTATCCTGGAGGAGCATTCTCATTCCCCACTCTTGGTCTACTCAGCAGTTTATTATTTGAGAGGCATTTTCCCATTATATCTTTCAGATGTGTTATGTTTCGTGCTTTGATTTCTCATGGGAATGAGTTGATTTATGGTGATTGATTTTGGAGACTCATTTGAGGATTGTTTATCATGAGTTCATATGCTTTATCTTTCATAAATATGGATATTGCGCTATGGATAGTTAGTTCTTGAGGATTCATTTTGAGGGATGTCATGGCATGGTTATCTCCTTGTGCATTTGAGTTTATGATATCATTCTTTGATGAGGATTATGAGGAGATGGTTTATGGGTTGATTTCCAATTTTGGGGATGGTTATCTTGAGTTTGATCTTCTTGATTAGAGAGGCTTACATCCATGATTGGTGTTGTTATGTTGATTCATATGTTGTACTTGGTCTATGAGACTGAGTGTTATGGATGTTGTTGAGGCTTTTCATTTGGATTTGTTAGGAGATCATACTTGACACAATATTGCACTTTTGAGGTGTTGGTAGGAGGACATTATGGTTTACAGGTCTTCTCTCTTCATGGGTCCTTCCCGGATATTCATGTTTTTGGGAGGATGGTGACAACATGTTGAGAGATTATGCAACTATTTGGGTTGCATGTGTGGATAATTGTTATTGTTCCTGGTACTTCATGCTTTGATTTACTTATCACACCTTGATATAGTATTGATTGGTATACTTGATATGCTTTGACATTACCTATTCAGTGGGAGTTCCTAGATATATATGTTCTTCATTGACAATTTTGATACAAGGAGCTTGATTGTAGTTTTTATGGGTTGCATATGTTCTTTGCATGAGTTTGCTGATGTATTGATACCTTGGAGGTATGGATGGTTGGATGTATTAGCATGTGTTGTGGATGCTATTTCTGATCATGTGGGTTTTTCATTTGATAGTAGCTTGGTTAGAGCCTTTGTATCACTTGGATTTGATGCTCGTGTTCTTGGATTGGTGCATCTCCACCTTGGCATGCTCATTTTCTTCCATAGGTGGAACGTTGGAGGATGAGAAGAGTTCTTTCTTGAGATGGTGGCCACTTTGTTCTTATTGTAGGTATCTTGATGGAGCACGAGAGCATGTTGGAGATTCATGCGGTTACACGTATGGCTATGATGATGTATTTCATGTATTAAAGTGAGATTAATTACAATTTAGACATAGATTTATACCATATTATAGTATAATTTTTTCTATATGTATCCAAATTAACTTCATTTTTCTATTGAAATAAGGATATAAATATTGAGTACATAGATACATTTAAAAAATTATATTTTTATTATTTTTCCATGTGGAATAGAGACCTTGATGATACTAAAAAGTGTATGTTCACTATATATATATAGTGAACACACACACACACACACACACATGTGTATGTTCACTATATATAGTGAACATATATATATATATATATACATACATGCATACACACACACACACACATATATATATAAATGTATGTATGTATGCATATATATACATATATATGCACATATATATAATATATATATACATGTATATATATGGGTATATATATACACATATACACATATATATATACATACATATATATATGTTATATATATACATATATATATGCATACGTATATATGTATATATATGTATATATATGCATACATATATATATATATATATACATATATATATATATGTATATGTATATAT